>PVLA01006468.1:0-45990 GCA_004027455.1 Hydrochoerus hydrochaeris | reverse complement strand
AACAAAGGGGCTAAATATGTCCACTGGAAGAAGGATAGTCTCTTGAATAAATAGTGTTGGAAAAATTGGCTCTCTACATACCGAAGACTGAAACTAGATCCATGCATATCACCATGCACAAAACTAAAGTCTAAATGGATCAAAGACCTCAATATTAAAACAGAAACACTAAATCTATTGGAAGACAAGGTAGGTAGAAGTCTTGGAGATATAGGGGTAGGCAGAGAGTTCATGCACCAAACGCAAACTGCACGGGAAACACTTTAAGAATCAACAAATGGAACTTACATTATTGAAAAGTTTCTGCACTTCAAAGGAAATCACCAACAGAGTGAAAAGAAAACCAACAGAGTGGGAAAAAATTTTAACCAGCAGCCCCTCAGACAAAGGACTTGTGTCTAGAATATATAAAGAATTGAAAAACATCAAGCCCCCCAAATTCAAAGACCCTCTCCAAAAATGGGTATCTCAGATGAACACACAGTTCTCAGAGAAAGATATACAAATGGCAAATAAATACATGCAGAAATGTTCACCATCACTGGTCATTCGAGAAATGCAAATCAAAACAGCATTGAGATTCCACCTTACTCTGGAAAGAATAGCTGCCATCAAGAAGTCAACTGATAACAAATGTTGGCAAGGCTGTGGGGAAAAAGGAACACTGCTCCACTGTTGGTGGGAATGTAGACTGGTGCAACCATTATGGAAATCCATATGGAGAATTCTCAGAAGACTAGGATTGGAAGTTCCATTCAATCCAGCTATCCCCCTTCTGGGTATTTTCCCCAAAGAACTAAAAAGTTCATATCACAGTGATATATGTGCACCCATGTTCATAGCTGCACAATTTGTGATAGCTAAATCCTGGAAACAACCAAGATGCCCATCAACTGCAGAGTGGATGAAAAAGATGTGGCATTTTAATGCAATGGAATATTACTCAGCTATAAAGAAGGATGACCTTGAGGCCTTCATACGCAAATGGAGACAACTTGAGACTATCCTCATTAGTGAAATAAATAAGAATCATATTTATAAATATCATATTGTGTCTCTAGTGTAAAAAGTAAATAAGAACTACAAGTGTAATAAAACCAAAATGTGTAATTGCTATTGGAAAAAAGAGAGGAAAAGAAAGTGCTCTAAGGGATATAACTGCATGTATGTTTGAGTGTATAAAATAGATGACCATATTGCTGAATCTTTGTTGGATCTTTGAGCAAAACTGTTTATAGTCTGTTCGAATATTTACTATGTACCCTTTAACTTTGTAACTTGAACAACTACATCCAGGATGACAGTACATAATTTATAAATTACTGATTTCTTAGTGGGGCTTTTTTTCATTCTCCTTTTTCTTTCTTTCTTTTAGAATTCTGTATTGTTGCTACCCTTTTTTCTGTTTTGTTTTTTTTTCTTCTCTTTAAATAGAATTTTAAAAATGTATAATTGCTATTGTAAAAAAAGAGGAAATAGTAAGCTCTATAAAAGATATAGCTGCATGTATGTTTAGCTGTGTGGGATTGATGACCATATTTCTAGGTTCTTGTTGGATTCTTGAACAGATCTGTTTGCACTCTCACTGCTTTAGTGTCCACTTTGTGTGCTTTAATTCTGTGACTTGGATAACTATTTCTAAAAGAACAATATGTAATGTATCAACTAGTGATTTCTTACTATTTATCTTCTTTTCTTGAAATTCTGTAATATTTCTACCTTTTTCCTGTTTTTTTCTCTTTAAATAAAAAAAAAAAAGTGAAACCAGGGAAAGAGAATGAGAAAAAAATAAATAAATAGGACCAAAAGCAAAATGATGAGCTTGAGTGAAAGTAAGATTGAAAAATGGGCCCACAGAAGGCAAGACTAAGTAAAAAGGCAAGGAGAAAGAGAAGAAAAAAAAAAAGAAAAAGAGTGAAGAGAAGGGTGAGCAGCGGACTCATTTTCTATGGCGTGGTTTTCCCCACCTCCCCTAGCTCGGGGGAGCCCAGAGCTGCCCGGTTCCTGTGGTCACTAGTAGCACATCATACCAGTTTCTCCAGGAAGCCCATCCTGGTTCCCTTCACCAGATTTTATGTTTAAAACTACAGAGAAAGGCCACACACCTAACCAAAAATGAAGGAAAAAAAAGGGTTCCTTTGAAACTGATCGATACAATTAAGGCAGGGTATCCAAGCCACACACTTTGATTAACCTTAATCTAGAGAGAAATGATTAGTGATTAAGAATTAGATGAGGTGACTAATTATATCAGGGCTCTGCCTTGGAAGAAATCTCTTTCAGCATTAGAGATAAAGCTGATAAAAAACAATCATGGCTGTAAGGGTGCCTTTTAAAGAGAATAATTAACCTGTAATAATAATTTTGGCCCCGACTTAAGCCCTGTAAAATAATCCTTTTTCATTAACTTCAAGTTCAATTAGCATCAAGAATGAGCACTCATTTAGAAGTAGCCATGGCATCAAACTCCCTGATGGCTGAGCTAGTGGCTGCCAGCTTCCAAAGGAAAGGCCATCAGCCCTTGCTGATCAGGGAAATGTTCCCATTTGGGTACACCCATGGTAGGGCAAGGAAGAATCTTTCTTTCTAAAAGAGAGAAGTTCTGAATGACACTGAAGTTTCTGGTGAGGGTGAGAAGGAAGAGGCAAAAGGAACAGATGTGAGGGGTGGGGAAGCCACCTCCATCATCTTCAGTGAAAAAAAAAATGACCAGGTCCAAAGGCAATAACACAAGTCCATGAATCGAACTACTTGGCATCCCTGGGCCTGTGTACCAAACATCTGCTCTCTTCAGCTGAGTTGAACTGGTAATGCAGGTATTCACTGGGAGTGTCCTAAATGAAGGGGGAGCCCCTGAGAAGGTATGACTTGGAAGAAGACCTAAGACCAAATGGAATCTCTTGCTCATTTGTAATCCCCAAATTTAAATAGGATGTGTGACTAGTTGGCAGGCACTTCCTCTTTCTTCCTTGCTGACCGAGCTCAGATCTGGGTCCTCTATGTACTTCCAGAAAGCTGCCCTTTGCCTGGGAGGTAACAGCTGAACCGTTTCAGTCAATTCTTTTCCACCTGTGGTTCCCAGAGCAGCAGGATACTAGTTGGAATTGCAAATTCTCAAGCCTTCCCTCAGGCCCACTGAATCAGAAACTACTATGGAGCCCAGAGGTGCCTACTTTAACAAGCCTCCCAAAGTTTCTGATGCACACTCAAATGTGAGACTAAGTGAACTGCCTTCTTTCTTTCGGCAATTGATTTCGGCATCACCCTGTGAGGCAGCCCTAATAAATGAGACACTAGTGGAAATACACCAGATGTCTTCAGAAACGTTTTCCTCTTTCCCCAAAAGGGGACCCAAGGGAAAACACTTGACCCTTCTCTGCTTTTGCAAGGAGGTGTGCTTAAAGGTACCCAGAGCTGCTGCAGCCGTTGGTAACCCCAGGGAACTGCTAACCCTGGGGGAGACACAATAGAAAGACTGCCTTCAATGAATGTATTCATGATGTACTGCAAACATGTACTAAGTAAAAGCTACAAAAGTCAGAAGGAGCTTTTGCCCTTGAACTTGTTGTGTCCTGCTGAAATAAGCCATCCTGAAGCCCCGTCTCCCAGGTGAGATAATGCACCACTCATTGTTTTGATGCTTTCATTTGGGTCTTCGTTACTTTCAGCCAAAGGCTTCTCACCAATATGGAGAAGGACAAGATGACCAAAGTATTCATTTCATCTACAGTGCTCTCAGCTTGTGCTAAGCCCTGCAGTGGCTTCATCTGCATCATCTCGCTTCATCTTCATAGCTAGGCTCACTTCATGGACCTAGAATCCCTATTGTCACATCAACACCTGTCTGGAAGGCTGAAGTGTTCTGAGAGTGGGAGTTGGGAGTCTGTGCCCCAAGTTTTCTTTCTTGCCTGGAAGAACAGGGCTTGGAGAATACAGATAAACATGCCCTGAGGAGGAATTCATTCATTTATGTACTACTGTTAATTTCAAAGGAGAAGAAAAATATAAGGAAAGTAGAGAATGAGCCCTTGAGGAATGTCAGTGGAAATAGGATGCCTAACAGAGAGCTCTGGGCAGCTTAGGGCTACAGATGGGTCAGTGATCACATAGTAGACAGAGCACGTGACCAGGGCCATATATCAAGCCATCCTTGCCTTTTGTAAAAGAAACGTGTTAGCCTCTCAGCATGATTGCTACTAGCTCTTCTTCCTCACTCCTTTCTCCTTGGTCCATACTTTCTAAATAGGTAAAACTTAAGTACACTTTTCTTTTTACCATAGGGAACTTTTAATATAGACACTTGAGCATAATTGTTCTACAGCCACTATGGTGCCTTGCATATGTGGTAGAGATTTCACCCAGTATTTATCTATAATCAAAATGAAAACCAGAAGATTTAGTTAGCAAGAACGCAGCGTCTGCATGCCCTTAACTGGGTTTTTCAGAAGATCAATGAAATGTTCCCAAGATGCAATGGAACACGAAGGACTTGAGGATCTATTGCTTCTCCTCCGTGCCTCACCCTGTTACCCTCACTTCAAGAGAGAGATGAGAAGTGGGCAAGTACCCACTGAAAGAGGAGGAGGAAAAGTAAGAGAGACACCACAAGGGAAAAGGGGCACGGAAAGTGTGAGGTGGATATATGACTACTAGGCTCACACCCTACTCTGTAGGCCACTGGGGATTACAGTCGAGCATCTTTTGGAATAATATAGTAAGAAAAAAGCATAAGCCTAGAACAAGAAGGGGAACCTCAGACTTACAAACCTAAGATCAAGTCCTAGTTTAGCCATTTCCTTGTCATACAAACGAGGCAGGCCACGTAACCCCTCAGAGCCTCATTTGTGAAACACAGATGAAAATACCTATTACATAGCTCTACTTCTAACGCTCTGAGAAGATGAGACAAGAGGATCATCAGCTTGAGCCCAGCCTGGGCAACTGACTGACTTAAGGAGAACCTGTCTCAGAATAAAAAAGCCTGGGGATATAGATCAGTGAAAGGTTTGAGGTTCAATTTACACACACACACACACACACACACAGAGACAGACAGACAGACAGACAGAGACAGAGAGAGACAGAAAGAGAGAGATGGGGATGCCTATGTACTACAGTTGTAAAAATGAAGCAAGGATGTCTGTGAATGCATTTTGCTTAGAACTTGATTTCATGTGCCATGTGACAGATGTCCAGTTGATGTCAACTCCCCCTTCCTCCCCGACTTGCCTTCTCATCCTTATCTAACTACGGTCAATTATGATGCTTTTTTGCTAGGTCATCCTGAAGCACGTCTAAGTAAATTGCAGCAAATTTTTCTCCTTGAAGCAGAGGAAACAGAGGATTAAAGTACAGAAAATTCAACTTTTGAGTGTCATATTCACTTGCTTTTGCTAAATCAGTCAAGCCACAGACGAAAGCATGGTGTCAGGAAAGGAACCTCGGCTTCCAGCCCATCCGCCAGGTTTGAAAACCACACTTCATCTGATCACAGTATCTCCCAAGCAGCTCATCTTGTTGAGAATTAGTGCTTTACTTAAGAAAAGCTGAAAGTCAAACAACAAGGCTGTCCAGGGACCTGAGGATTTAGCTCTTTAAACATTTCCTGCCATAAATATAAATGGTTGCTTTCCTCTGGAGGAAACGCCATCCTTCTGATCTGTGAAGCACTGGGGAGGGCGCTGAGAGAGGATCGTCACGTTTCCTGGTGAACATTCCTGATCACCCAATTCCTGCACTGAGAATCTTCTGAACTGACAGAAATAAACATTATTGTGTCCCTTGGTTTATGAGGAATTAGGGGACCAAGGAGTGGATCAGAGGAAAGAACAGTACACAGAATTCACCAGGCAGGCAGAGGGGAGGGAGCAAGAGAGAATTACTTTTAATACAGTTGCATAATCCATAATTCAGCAAGCTTTTCATTTCTCTTATCTTCTAAAAAAACATGAAATTAAGTTCTAAGCAAAGTGCATAATTTATGAGACGTCTCTGTGCTGATGACTCCCAAATCCCCACAACTCTCCCTGACTTCTTAAGTCTTCTGCATAGGGTCACACGTCCCATTACCTACAGAATGTAGCTGCTTAGAGCTGGGCTATGTCTGATGTTTCTGATGCGAACCTGTTACCTCTTTCTAGAGTCACTTTATCTATCACCCTACAAAATTCCATCCTGTTCGGAATTTGCCACTTCTACACCCGAGTCCCGACCCCAGTCTGTTCGTCCTCATCCAAACTCCACACCATCACTGAGTCCACCTTCCCAAAATGGTGCACTCATCTCTCTGAGTGATACCTGTCAGAAAGCTACACACCCTAGCTCGTTCTACAAGGTCTGAATCTCATCCTGCTCATACATTGTGTTCAGCAACACAAAACATCTTCCCCAGTCAAAGAGGGCCCAGTGGAGGGCTGGGTTCATTTTAGGTATGCCTGGGGAGCTCCTGCTCCCCAGCTCTTCCATCCCAAATATCCAAACCCTATTCAGTCTTTAGAATCCAACATGACACACCTTTCTCCCCGAGTTCTACTTCCCACTCACTATTCTTTGCCCTGAGATCTTTAAGTCAATACTATCTTATATTATTTTTAAGTAATTAACTACTATACAGCTTACAGGGATTTACAGTGCTTCATCTCATATACAACCTGATTTAATACTCTCAACAACTCTGAGGGGTTGGTGTCAACTCCCGTGCATGACTTGGAAAGTAAAGATAAAGAGCATTAAACTAATTGATGGTTGTTTCAAGTCTTGAACCCCAACTTCTGGAGTTTCCTATGTCTTCTTTAATAGATCATAAATTCTTTAAAGTCAGGAATCTCGTTAAGTGTTGTTTTTACCCTATAGAACTTTACAAAGCTGTGAACACCCCGAAGGTCCCTCGTAACTGTTTCTTGAATGGAGAACTGAAGTGAAGATACTCAATGCACCACTCAGAAATGAATGGGAGAAATTGTAAAAAACACACTGGGTTAACAACCATGGTGGGGCACGGGGGTTAAAGACAGAAAGGGCTTGTTCAAGTAGCCCTTTCCATACACCGTGCTGACAACAATTCTTCTTTCCTTCCTTTACTGATTCTGCAGCTATTTACTGAACACTTCTAGTGGGCCTCCTAGTGCAATACATGAGCCAAACACTTAACCCTCAGTCAACTAACAGAAACTTCTCATACGTAAGGAAGAGAAGATACAGGATTTATGTATTTATGTAGGTAGGGTCATTATTTAGTGATTAGTCAATCTACTTCTACATCTATTGATTCATTGATTGCCTTTGTCCATACAATAAGCATCTGATTGCCTATCATGATTAAAGAGAAAAATTGTCTTGAGAAGCTTGGGTGAGTTTATTAAATATATCCAGAATAACTTGGGGCCTCCTCTGGGATAGAAATGAAAATGAATTTATTTAATTTTATCATGGTCTTCAAAGTATATAAGTTAGAGATAAATGGTCCTTATCATAACCTGATACTTGCCAATCATAAAAGGATTGGAGAAAGTTATCATTTTTTTTATCATTTCTTACCATCGCTCTGTAAAATTCTAACTGACCTTGCAACTGTATTTTAGGAATACTATCTTCCCAGTGATGCATTAACAACAACTCAGGAAATAGGTTAGAATCACAGAATTCTAATGTGAAAAGAATCAAAATTAGAACTCACTTATTTGATATCACAGAAGCTAAGAATCAGGACGTGTAAGTGGTTTTCCAAGGCTCAAACAGGACGGCTTGTACATCCTGAAATGAAAACCTAATTCCAAAGTTCTAGGTTCAGAACTCTCTCCTCTCCTTGTACCACAATTGCAGGGCTCAGACTTCATAATTGATTACTGAAATACGAAGGGGTTTCTGCTATGAAAATATAGGATTTTACAAGAAATATCTTAAGAGCTCAGAAATACTCTTTCTTATTTAATTAAAAGCCTTTGGGATGAATGAATGGATGAATGACTTGCTGGTTCCATATGGAATCTTTAGATAGCAGACATTGGGATAGACCTGGTTTTCTGACAACTTTAACTCTTTGAGCAAAAGAGCTGCTCTAGTTCCATGATGTCTAAAGATTTCTTTTAGGCTACTTGTTTATTTAGGTATATTTTCTACGAAATAATTTTGAGGAGAGTTAGACCTAGAAAGATAATATGGAAAGAGAGTCATAAAAAATAATGGCAAAAAAACACTTCTATTAGTAACAACAACCATAATGTGATAGTGATAATATTTTTGGTACTTTAATCATGAACTGAGCACTGTGCTAAACACTTTGTAAAAATTATCTCACTTATTTCTCTTAAGAACCCTATACAGCAATTCATAAAGTGATTTCTGTTTTACAAATGAGGATGCCAAAGGCAGAAAAACAGAGTTGTCTTGCTATCTTAAGAACTTATAACTCATTGGTAAGTTCTGAAGCTGGGGACTCAATGGAGAACGAACTTCAGAGTCTAGTTTTGTTTGTTTTTGTGACGGGGTCTCACTGTGTAGCCCAGGCTGCCCTCAAACTTGCCACCCTCCTACCTCAGCTTTCCAGTTGCTGACATTACAGTTGCCAACTACATGAGATGAGGGCAGATTATTTTAACACAATTCAACCCTGTCTGTTTTCAGAAATATATAGGTTAACTACTGTTCAGAATTGTGAAAGAAAGAAAGAAAGAAAGAAAGAAAGAAAGAAAGAAAGAAAGAAAGAAAGAAGCAAGGAAGGAAGGAAGGAAGGAAGGAAGGGAGGGAGGGAGGGAGGAAGGAAGGAAGGAAGGAAGGAAGGAAGGAAGGAAGGAAGGAAGGAAGGGAGGAAGGGAGGAAAGAACCTCTCTGAAAGGGAGGCAATTCTTCTGATGATAACCAAGTATGAGGCTGAGTAGAGAATTATACTCTGGACTGAGGATTAAACTTGTATCAGGATCTACACAGCTGGCACGAGATAATTCTCCCTGCTTCTGTTTTAACAACAAAATGTCCTTAGTAAAATGAGGATGAATAATACAAGTAAACACAGACCCATAAAGTACTTTGTATTTAATTAAAGAAGAGGATGTGTTGATTTTGAGTTTTTCTTTGGATGCTACCATACCATACCACTCAGAAAGGAGAAATGCAAACACAGAGTTGATGCAAAATAGCTTCTTAATGTTATCAAAGTCTCTCATTGCCTATCAAGAATCATTTGCCACTTCACCTCCATTCTGCATTTTTATATTTTCTATTTCACATTTTCTGTTTTCTAGAATGCAAACCTCACTGCTTGTGATAGCTTCTTAAAAGTGCTTATGATTCGCATAGATCAGAACCTTTATGTAAATTAGGATTAAGTCTAAATTATGTTTCTTGCCTAAATATTTAAGCACATAAAAAATCTCTAGCCATCCTGGCTGTCATTTTAAGCTATTTGACATTTATTGTTCTGAAGAGAAGAAAGGTCAGATGTATCAAATCCGCGTTTGTGCTCCATGACATTTTTCTCCAAGCAGTTTCCTCCAAATTATGGCATCGAGATTAATACTATGAAAGAAAAGAAAAAAAGGAAAGAAAGAAAGAGAAAGAAAAGTAAGAAAGAAAGAAAAAGGAAGGAGAAATCAAAGGCATCCCTATGGTATATTTCCCACCCTAGCTGTCCACGGAGACACAGGCATATTTAGTAACCCTTTGTGCTTTCTCCCCGGGCTGCATTTCTCACTCAGATGTGTGAGGAGAAGCGGGATGGAACGTGAAGGGAAACGTAAGGTGTGTGGAAAGGAAGGCAGTGCATGGCTCTATGGCTCTGTGATCTATTTAGCATGACTTGGGGTCATACTTTCTGGAGCAGACTGAGCCTGTCTGACCAAGTTGCTGGGCTCCCACTCAGTCTCCACCTGGCCCTTTGCACATCCATCTTCTCGTCCAAGAGAAGGAAGCTGTGCTCTTTATTTTTGGTCCTCTTGCCCATCCATACCTATAAGTTTCTGTAACACAGATCTTGTAGTTCAAGGGCTTCATCATGCTCAGGGGGGCAGAGCCTGCCATGGGTGTCCTGTACTGGTTTGAGGGCCACACCTTGAAGAGGGGTGTCAGAAAGAAAGAAGCAGGCACCGCGACGGGGAAGGAGTGGTAAGGGCTGCTATAAACCTCTGCTTCTTGATAGGGCTTATTACCACGTCTTACGTGGTTAGTGTACACATTTAACATGCCGCTTTCCCTGTGCGTTTCGTGATGCTCAGGCCGGCATCGCTTTGTTACTGCAGTCTGCACAGCACCCAGGGTAGTGCTGAGCTAACAGTTCAAAAGCTGAAAGGGAGAAAAAAAGGAGGGAAACAAGAAAACAAGTAAAGCAATTATTGAGGGCATGTTAGATAACTGACTTTAGACCCTTAAAGAACCCACGTGTTGAAACGTAGAGACAAAGCTATAGTCACAAGAGCAATACAGGTGCAGAGCTATACACACCGTGGTTCTGACACCACTTCCTTCCCTTCCTGAGTGGCCTTGCTCATGTTGCCAGGCTTCCCTTACCGTTAGTTCCTCTATCTGGAAAATGGGGATAATACTAAAATCAATCTTACTGCATAATGGAGAGGATTAAGTGAAGTAATCTATTTAAAACTCTTTCATGGTCGCTGTTATCACTCATATTAAGGTTATAAAAGAGTAGGACTCAGCCCATTATTTAATATTTCCCAACAGAGCTATCCAGCAGGCACAAAGCAGCCTTGTGAAATAGCAATTCTCGTATCCTTAAGAATATTTCAGAAAATGAAATGAAAGATACATGTTTTAAGAGGCTACTCCGGAAACCTGTGAAATCCAGGAGCCTGGCTGGAATGTCCTCAAGGGATAGCAGAAGACTCAGCAATGCCTAGGTTGAATGGTTTTGCTACACCGCTACCCATTTTCTTTCTGATACCAGAGTCACCCTTTCTTGTTAGCTTTGCCACCCTCTTAATTTTCAACACCAGGAAGCTCGTTAATCCTCAGTACATCTTTTCTGCTTTCCGCTGAACTCTTGAGAATCAATGATCCTTCATCGTCTTTTCTTCCTTTCACACAGACAGACTTCTTAAATGACTACGTAAGCAGATTTTGGTTCCATTTTCTGTTAGAATTTCTTGAACCTTCTTTCCATCTGTGCCTTTTCCCCACCAGCAGGCAGCTCAGGGAATGGTCTTGGGCAAACACAATGTCCTTTACTGTACCTGAAACATTTGCTCCGCTTAGCTTTCCTGAGACCTCCTGATCCAGGCCTCTCTTCCTTCTTACACAAACCTTCTTCCTGGTGATGGCAGTGACTCCATTCCAAGGTCTGATCATGAGCTGCCCTAAAGCTATTGGGTGACCTTCCTTCCTCTCCTTCCTCAGGAGACTCATCTGCGTTCAAAGATCAAACAAGTCCAGGTAAATAACTTCCACACTCCTACCAGCCTTGACTTCTCACCTTTCCTAACTGCAGTTCCATATTTTCCTGTGCACCTCAGAGGACCTCATCTTCACCTGTGTGCCAAAGTAATTGTCATGCCAGCTGCTGCCCATCTTTCACCACTGCCCACCCCCAGTTAGCTTCTTTTTCTAAAATTTTATTTAAAGAGAAAAAACAAAAACAAATCAGAAAAAAGGTAGAAATAATACATAATTTCAAAAAAATAAATAGTAAGAAATCACTAATTGATAAATTACATACTGTCTTCTTAAAAATAGTTGTTTAAGTTGTAAAAGTAAAGCATACAAAGTGGACATTCCAACAGCAAGACTGCAAACAGTTTTGTTCACCGATCCAACAAAAACTTAGTAATGTGGATATCAATCATATACACTCAAACATACATGCAGTTATATCCTTTAGAACACTTTCATCTCTTTTTTACAATAGCAATTACATATTTTGGGTTTTACTGCTCCTACATTTCTTATTACATTTTACATTAGAGACACAATGTGATATCTATAAATATGATTATTTATTTTACTAATGAGGATAGTCTCAAGTTGTCTCCATTTACCTATTAGGCCTCAAGGTCATCCTTTTTATTGCTGAGTAACATTCCTTTGTATAAAACTACCACATCTTTTTCATCCACTCTGTGCTTGATGGGCATCTGGGTTGTTTCCAAGATTTAGCTATTACAAATTGTGCTGCTATGAACATGGATGCATATATATCACTGTGACATGAACTTTTCAGTTTTTCTGGGAAGATACCCAGGAGGGGAATAGCTGGATTGAATGGAACTTCCAATCCTAGTCTTCTGAGAATTCTCTATACTGATTTCCACAGTGGTTGTACCAGTCTACACTCCCACCAACAGTGGAGCAGTGTTCCTTCTTCCCCACAGCCTCACCAACATTTGTTATCAGTTATTTCTCTATCAGCAGTACCATAAGTCTCCAAGACCTCAAGGTCAAAACCTTAGACTCTTGACTCCACCCTGTTTGTTTCCCACTTGTTTAGCCTTTTGTGGGCCCAGCTGTAATTCCTTCACCCCTGAAATAGAGCAAAACAGTTTCTCAGAGCTTCTGTCCAGCATCTACCCTCTGTGTGGTCCAGGCCTGAGTCCCATTGTGAAAATACATTTTCTAAAGGATCGCCATGTCTACCTGCAATCAACATCTGCCTTCCAACTCAAGATATGATACTCTTTGATTTCTCGAGCATCAAATCTAAATCTAAATAAATCATTATGCCTAATTCATATCTGACCCAGCACCCATTCTCAAAATCCTCAGTATTCTTTAGACCTTTCTGCTCTAGCTAACTATACTTTCTTACACACACACACACACACACACACACACACACACACACGCAGAGACAGAGAGAGTCTTCTGTCCTAACTTGTCAGTCTCTACCCTTTTTTCTCTCACCTCTCTCTTCTTCTTTCTAACTAGCTGTTCCTCTTCTGAGCATTACATCAGTGTCATCGCCCCATGCTGGAAGACCCTCTGCCCTTTTCTTTTCTAAGTAAATATGCTGCATTTCCTCCAAGAACCTGCCTGTTCTCAAATCACCTCTTCTGGAAATGTTTTGCTAACTGAACTTCTCAGTCCCAAAAGAAAGTCATCATTCTCAGCAGATAACCTTTGCCCTGACTCCCTGCCAAAAGACAATAAGCTTATTGTTTTGAAATTTCCAGAGCTATAATTTCTTGTCTCAGGGATACAGCTCCCTTCTCAACATGCACTGAACAAGTGGAGTTCACCTGCCTTTAAGGTTTTCAGTCTAGATGAAGGAATGAATTTGTTCATTGTGGCTCCAGCAGAAACTCACCTCCCAAATCCTTCACTGAACCTTGATAACTACCTGGACCATCTTTTTAGCATTCAAGGTCTCCTTCTGTTGGAGTTGTTTATTGTCATGCCATGCCTGCTTTTCTCTCTAATTTCTTTGCGAATTTCTCCTGGGAGGAAGAGATTATACCTCATTGAAATTTGTAAGTGTTCAGTTAGAAAAGAAACTGAACCAGTATATAAACTTTTCTTCATGCAAAAGTCCAAACTTACAGACATTCATAAAAAGCATTTTCCTTTGGTAGGCATCTCGCATAAAAATCTACAAGGTATCTTAGAAGACAGGCCAATATGACCATGATCTTCAGGGTCACTGTATAATCTCCCAGCCATAAGGGAAAAACTAGCTCCAGACAAGTCCTTCTGCCACAAACGTTTATAAAACTTGACAAAACGTATGAAAAACTGCTTTTAGTCATTTGATAATCAGCAGTACATAAGTATAATCCTTGAGAAAATAAAAACAATTTGATGCACTCTCTCTCTCTCTCTCTCTCTCTCTCTCTCTCTCTCTCTCTCTCTCTGGAGACTGGAGTATGGGAAGGCTGAAGCAGGATAAATATCCAGGGGGCAAATTGACGGGGTTAAGGGTGGGGGTGCTGCTGAGTAGTAGGGCATTTACCTAGCATGGGTAAAGCCCTGACTTCAATTCCCAGCACTGCAAAGCAAAAGAGGTGAGGGGAGCCCTGCATAATAATAATGATAATGATAATAATAATAATGTAATAGTCACAAAGCACAAAATAGATATAAAACTACCAGATGCACAAAGAAGCAGGCAAATATGACCTATAACCAAGAGAAATATTGATCAACATTAACAGACATATAAATGACAGAAATAATATATTTAGCAGAGGGGACTTTAAAAATAGCCATTACAAATATGTCCAAGGACCTAGAGAAAAACATAAACATGAAGAAAGCAATAAAAATGGAAACAGACTTTAGGCCTCAAAAATACAATCTCTAAAGTAAAGATTTATTCCATGGGCTGGTTTACCATCACATTAAACCCTAATGAAGAAGAAAGGGTGAACTTCAAGATAAGCTATAAAAACTATTCAAACAAATAAAGAGAAAAGGGGTTTTGAAAAAATGAACATACTCTTAATAAGATGTAGGAATACATTATGCAGTAGAGCACAATTGCAATTGGATTCCTAGGAAAAAGGAGAGAAAAATTTGAAATTTTTCTAAATATATTAATCCATAGAATCAAAAGTCTCAACAAATCCCAAGCAGTCAGAATACCAAAAAAACCACACCAAGGCACATTATTAATTACATTGCTGAAATTCAATAATAAAGAGAAAATCTTAAAGAAGCCAGAGGGATGGAGGAAACACAACAGGAAAAATAGGTAAAGATGATCTCTGACATTCCCTTAGAAACAGTGTAAACCATAGAACAATGGAACCATGTCACTGATGTGCTACCAACCTCAAAGCACTGGCGTAGTAGAAATCCTCATCAAAAATGAAATCAAACATTTCCTTCCCATTTTTCAATGTCTGTTATACATGTTAGTCCTTATTTACATTTACAGTTTCCCACACCAGAAAAACAATGTGATATTTGAACATGTGTGTCCAATTTATTTCACTGTGTGTGGTCTCAAGCTGTATACATTTACAGATAAATGTCTCAAGATTATGTTTCTGTATGGCAGAGTAGTACTCATTGTATAAAAATAGCACCTTTTCTTTTAAAAAATGAAATCAAACAAAGACACTTAATAGGAAAAAGCCAAGAAAATTTAAATGAAGAAGAACAGTATGATATTAAATGTTAAAGAAAGAAAGAAAAATATTATGGATGGAAACTGACTCAAGAAAAGGAGAAGGAACTTCTCATACAGTCAAGACGAAGTGAGCCTACTAAATCCAGTTTATTTTGTTGGTATAACCAAAAACACACTCTGGACAAAATGTAAAACAAACAGACAAAACGACTAGGGGCTTTGGAAAGTAACCCAAACCAGGAATATTGAGGAATATTATTAAAATCTGGAAAAGTAATGAACATGGAAATTAGTTTTCTCTTGTTTTGTTTTGCTTTGCTTTGTTTTGTTTCTCTTTTCTCTTGCATGCATGAACCAAAAGCAGGCTTCCAGCTGAGCTATGGTGGTGGAATAACAGAAGGTTAAATTCCCAGTGAAATCCTTTATTTCTGGCTTTTTAGCCAGGAAAGGGGGCCTTGTGATTCAATAAATCAAGAGATAAATTTTAATTTCTTTATTTATTCTCCTTTCCTTTTCTTCTCGTGTCAACAGTGAACCCTCAGCCACCTCAGCATGACTGAACAGGCCAGTGGTCCAAACCCCAGGAGAAAACCTGGTGGAGCAGGTATAGTGGTGCAGGCCTGTGATCCCAGCACTCCGGAGGCTGAGGCAGGAGGATTGCTGTGAGTTCGAGGCCAGTCTGGGCTATAAAGTGAGCTTAAGTCCAGCCTGAACTGCACAGGGAGACCCTATCTCAAAAAGACAAAAAGAAAATCGAACAAACAACAACAAAAAGACTCATCTTCTGGACCAAAGAACTGGACAAGAGGCGACTTCAGCCCAAAGGGTCTAAAAGAAATCCCTGTTTTGCTTCTCCATATGATCTCACTGCTTTGCTCAAAGGCAGCCCTCACTGCAGAGACTACACAGTAGCAAAGGCAGGTAAAGCTCTGAGCTTCAAGAAAATCCTTAAGAGAAGAGAAGTAAAGAAGGACCTATGCTAATCCTCTGAAGGAAGTGTCCCAGGGACACCCCACTTGTGTCCTCCCATAACACACTCTCTCTCTCTCTCTCCCTCTCCTTCTCCCTCTCCTCCTTTCTCTCCCTCTCTCCCTCATCCTCTCTCCTTCTCTCTTTGCAGCACTGGACAACACTGGCTATTGAATCCAGGACTCTGGCTCCCTTCGGGTAGACCCATGTGCACACAGACTTGAAACAGTACTAAAAGATCTGAGAGCAAACCAAGGTTTCAAGCCACACCCAAGGGTCAGACTGAGCAACACGGTGCTCAGCACTTCCGGTGCGCAGTCTAAACTCAGCACTTCCAGTGTGCATTCTAAACTTACTCTCCATACAGAGAGTGGATGCCCCCCCACACACACACACACAAATGTGACCACAGCTTAAGGGGAAAGAAAATCATCAGATACCAATAATAAAGTAACCCAGATGTTGGGACTTTCAGACTAAAACTTGGAACTGTTTTAATCCTGTTGCGGGTGGGAAAAAGAAAGTACTGGAAAAATGGATGCAAAGGTAGGTGTCAGCAGAGAAACAGAAATAATTTTTTTTCAACTGGAATATTTAAACTGAAAAAATATACTAACAAACTGTAGCAGGATGGAGATAACAAGAAAGTGATAGGTAAGCTATTTTTTTAAAAGTTCTGTATCACATCTATCCTTTTTTCAGTTTTGCTTTTTAGAATAAAAATTAATAAAAGAAGTGTAATACATAATGACCATGTGAGGTTTATCCTGGTACTACAAGCTGATGCCACATTTGAAAATCAAACAGTGAAATTCATCACATTCACAAAATAAAAGGAAAAATCCACGTGATCTTAGCAGATGCCTGTTCCAAGGGAAGCCAGACATTGGAGTGAGGATGTCCAAGCACTCTTTCCTGGGGAAGAGCTATGATCTGGCTCCCTAGGCCAGCAGGAGCCGGCTGTTACGGGAACCTGCACCTTAGTCAAACTTTAAAATGATTCTGCTCTTGTCTGGTATTGATTGCACTCTCTGAAAAGATTTCAAGCAAAATCACCTTGCCAAGCTTTCCAAATTCCTATGAAAGATCAATTACTTTAATCCACTAAAGTTTGGTGTGGTTTACTATGCAACGTTAGACAGTCAATACAAAAGAAATGCAAATTAAAACTCTGAGGAGATACCACAATACGCTGGCACTACCAAGCATCTTGAGAGTGTAGAACAAGTGGAACTCTCATCTGTTACTGGACGGAGTGTGGGATGATGCAACCACTTTGAAAAGCAGGCAGTTTTTCATACAGTTACTCAAATGTTTACTGTGTGACCCACCAATTCCACAATGGATGTAAAATGGCTGTGGATATCCTTTGTGTATATAACTTGTACAAAAAATATAGTTAATAAGATCTCAAAACTATAAATGTCCATCACTCGATGGCTGGGTAGACAAATGCTTGCATATCCATGCAATGGAGTACTATTCAGTAATAAAAAAAAACCTACTACTAATACATAAAACAACATAGGTAAATACTGAAAGCATTTTTCAAAGTGAAAAAAGACAAATACAAAAGGAAATATGCTGTGCGGTTCTATTCATATAAAGCTCCAGAACAGACAAACTAATCCACTGAGATAGAAATCAAATCAGAAGTTTCCTGGAACAGGAAGGGCAATGGGTTCATTGCAAAGGTCAAAAAGAATCTTTTAGGGGTTGACAGAAATGTTGTATATCCTAATTAGGCTGGTGATTACGCAAGGGGATGCATCTATCAAACAAATCAAACTGTGGAGTTAATTGAAACATTTTATCATGTATGAATTATATTTCACATAAATTCAGAGTGCATATTTTAACACCAAGTCAGATCCTTCTAGGATAAAAATAATCAAGCAATTCCTATCCTCATACCCCGTTCTCTATCATTGTTTTGATTTTTTCTATATTTAATCATCTCAGTGTCCAGAAGGTAATTCTTGGTTTTTCTTGGATGACCTCATATCTCATACACATTCCTCTCATTCAGCTCTCTCTCTCTCCCCACCCCCTCCTTCCTCTCTCTTTCTGTGCAGCACTGGATAGCACTGGATATTGAACCCCAGGCATTCCCAGCCCTTTATTTATTTAGTTAGCCATCTATTTTCAGACAGGGCTCACTAAGTCACTAAATTGCTAAATTGCCCAAGCTGGGATCAAACTTGCAATCCTTTTGCCTCAGTCTCCCAGACTGCTGGGATTACAGGCTTGTACCACCATGCTCTGTTTATTCTCATTTTTTGTTCTCTTTCTATGTAGATGTAGCTTTGTTTCTGTACAACTTTTTCTGCCTCATCTACAAGGGTGCAGAAAATATCTTTTTAAATTGACCTTACTATAAAACTAAAGCATTTTAAAAATTATTTAATAAAACAGGTGTGGTGGTACAAGCCTATAATCCCAGCACTCAGGAGGCTGAAGCAGTAGGATCAATGCAAATTGGAGACCAACCTGAGTTACAAAGTAAGCTCAAGGCCAGCCTGATGAGACCTGTCTCAAAAAAATTATTTATTGATTGAACAGAATATTTGTTAATTTTAAATTGGATATAAAAATATTTTAGTAAAAGTTATGTACAAATAAAGTTATTTATTAAAATTTATTACATGTAATTTACATTGCCCTTGCTGTTACTTTTCCTTCAGACCAATGACTTTACTTGCAGAGTAAAGCCATAAAAGAGGAAAGAATGCTGTTATATACAATTAAGTGTCATAGAAATCACATTCAGTAAAAGAATCTAGATGCAAAAGAAGACAGATAGTATGATTCCATCTACATGAGGTTCAGGAATACTCAACTAATTCAGGATTTAAGAATCAGAAAGATGATTACCTTGGAACTGGGGTAGAAAAAAGATTGGAAGAAGATTGGAGAAAGCTTTCTGGGGGTCAAGGAATATTCTGTATATGGCATTTATCTAAATTGTGATTATATTGATGTTATTTATGTAATTAACAAGGTGTACACAAGATTAATACTCTCAATGCCTTTTATTGGATTTTTCATCCCTCAGTTTAAAAATAAGAGAAACCAAGCAGCCAGCTTGCCACCCTGGTAAGTGGCTATGGCACGGAATGCTGCAGCCACCCCAGGGTGAGAACTATCAGCGTCTCTTGAGATCTGTGCCATGTTGGAACTTGGGGCACTGGGAAACCAAGCAACCAGCTCACCTCCCTGGTAAGTGGCTGTGAGCCTACCAGCGCGCAGGCTGAGATTCAAACATCCATATTCCCCCCTCACCCCCACACCTCCATTAGCAAGTGGGAGCCAGAGATCTGAGCATCTCTTGCAAGCTTGACTATATGCAATATAGCAAATAAGGGGGATTTCCTTCTATCGTCTCTTTGAAGGCAAATATTTTGCTTTGTTCTGATTAATGGTATTGCTCTATTCAATATTCTGTTTTGATAAGTTTTATAACATTCTGTATTTCCTTTGATTTTTTCTATACCTGATTGAAAGAACAACTATTGTGAAGCAAACAAGATATACTGTGGTACCTATTACTGTTATCCTGGTAACCTGCTGTGAAGTTCTGTACCAATTTCACTACACTGTCTCAACTGGCTTTGTTGCGTCTTGTTCTGTGGTATTTTACTACCTTAAAAATAAAAATAAAAAAATAGAATATTTTCTATTGTTAAAAAGAAAGTTTCTGTGGTCCACAATCACATAGATTCACTGTTGGAATAGTCTGGAATTAGGAGAAATGACTTTGAGTCAAGGACATCATTTCTAGAAGCTGTGGAGAGAGGATACAACCTTTTTTCAAGGGTGCTAAGCCATTAACTGAATCCCAAGCCTGCCTCAAACTCTGGGACCCATACTGCTGCTTCTAATGCCAAGCGTTGGTTGAAAACATAGATGGCTGAAGCCCAAGTCTCAGTATTTTTTTTAACTGGTTCAATACATTTTTTTTCTGATGCCTTCTATGTTTATTTTAGAATAATCCAAACTGGAGTTTCCACATAGATCATCTCTTACAATGCTCATAACAATTCCACGAGGTTATTGCAACAAGATCTGTATTATCTCCTTTAGGAACAATGACCCAGAAAATCTGCAAGTTTGAAAGAGATGCTAACAAAAGGCAAATACTCAATTAGAATCCAAATATTCCAGCTCCTAATTTAGAGTTCTGCAGAGCATTTACCTTAATCCTCTGGACTGAGGACACGGACATAGTCTGGAAAGGAGTCTTGTCCTCTCCCACCCTTTTGAACCTATGTTCCCATGAAAGATGATTAAAAGAAGAGGAATCAATAGTTTAAATTGTGCTTCTGGTTTTCTTTGGATTATTGTCTAATTTCTTTAAACCTGTCTACATTTTACTTGTCCTGAGCTCAAACATTTCCCATACCTTCTCTTTAGCCTTTTCCTTCCTCTAAGGAATTCTATTACCTCCCTGTACAGGTACCTGTTGTAACCCAGCCAGAAAGGTCAGGTGCAAGGAACAAGAACCTGATTAACCAAGTTCATTGGTGAATCTGTCCTAACAGAGGTCCCCTGAGCTGTTCTGGGACTTCCCATTTCCTGGAACATGTACAATATATTACCAAGAGAACCTGATAGAATTTTCCTGGGAAAGGACCCAAGCTCAGAATAGACAACTAGAAAATTCATTTTAAAATTGTCTAATGGGGAAACAAATTGTTTTGAGAAGTTCATCTCACCAAAAAGGGTCCTGAGGGATTCTCTCACTCTCCCACTACTTCATCACCAGACCAATACTCTCTTTTAAATATTCTTCCCTCATACCTTGATCTGTGTCATTACAAGGTAGAGAAAGAGTGGTGGCACCATGGACCAGAGGGCAACACAATAGCTTTAAAGAAGGAAGCATCCATAGGACCTTGATAACTTACTTCTCAGTTCTTTCCAGATGACCTCTCCAACATGCTCCATTCTTTATCTACTCTCAGATAGAAATGATGTCCATGTGCATCTTTTAGGCAACAGTTTAGCTATGAGAAAAAAATTCACCTACCTAATGTTGTGTGGATGCTTAATGGTCCTTTTTAGGTTGAGACACCTTCTTGAAGAAGCCTCCCCCCAAGTCACTGGGTTACATGTCTCTGTAGAACATCAATGGTTGAACCGATAGTAATGGACATGTAACCACTTGGTACTTTCCATCTCTCCCTATGTCCTTTATTTGGTAATGAATGGTCAAACTGGAGATTGAAGGGAAAGGCATAGCTTTTGCTAATTAAAATAAAGGAGTTACTAAAGGCCAGTGGTCCAGAACCTCTCTGGGCATGCAGGTTTGGGACTGGACAAATCATTTTGAATTTAAAAAGCTCCACCACTTGACAGCTAATGTTCCACAATGTCTCTAACTTCCTTTTCCTCAGTACTAGCTTTCATAAAGTTTAATGCTTAGTTTCTTTCTCTAGGAAAAGCAAAATAATTAGATGGTCAATATGCTACTTGACTCTTTGGAGTAAATCCAAGGTTAAAAATCTTATGAGGACATGTGTTTATGGAAATGAAGTAAAAACACTATACCTCAATCCTCCTTCTCTTCCATATTCCTGGGAAAAAGAAGTGAGACAATAAAAAATTACCATGGTCGTTATCCTCTTCCCTTCCCTCGGATCCTACCTGGCACATCTTGGGAGTGAGAAGTTAGTTGCATGGGGAAAATACAGCACCACTCCCACTACCACGGTCACCATATGCAGCCACACCCAGAGATTACATAGCTCCAGATGGGACGATTCAGACAGACTAAGATGTAGCATGCACACTTGGTGACTGGATGCTGGTGGGTTGCTGCTGTAAGATATGCTATCACATTTCATACTGATGGGGCAATTTATCATTATTTTGGCATTGCACTAAAGATTTGCACACATCTTCTAATTTAATCTCCACAACAATACCTTGAATTATTACTCTCTCCATTTCAAAATGCTTAGGAACTATTACTACCCTAATTTTTACCATGATACAACTGCCTCTCAAAGACTTTAAGGAACTTTTCCAAGTCACAGCTATTGACTACCAATTATTTATTGCATGGTCTTCTGACCTGCATAACAAAAAGGTCTCATATGTTTATGTCTTAGTTGTTCATAATTTGTGTTATATCTTGCATTGATTCCCTCAGTGGAAAGGACCCTGATTTGAAGACAAGGGAAAATATGGTTCTGGTTCAAACACAGCACAGCCTCTGGCACCTCATAATGTCTCAGCACAGAAATGAGTCTCCAGGTTTACTGCTTTCACTCCTAAGACCTTGGAAGAAGGGTTATCAAACAGCTGGATTCCAGTGACTCTGCTTATAAAACAAAGCAAGTATTTGTCCTGACTATTGTAGGATTATTAGAACTAATACATCTGAAAGTGTTTTATATTGTAAAATCCTTACATTTGTAACACGACATTATAAATGGTTATGAAAGAAGGCAAAATGCCATTTAAGGGTCCAGTGGGCCAAATTCCTCTGAAGTAAGGGGTGGCAGGCTGAAGCTTCTACTGATCCAGCTCCTTCTGCACTCTTGGGTCGGTCCCTCCTGTCCTTCAGCAGAACAATCCCTTACAAAGATATCCACTTCTATTAATGATAACATTCTGCTCCGGCACCAGCCACACAAGCCCATCATAGATTTTTTTTCTCTTTTGTAAACTTGTGAAATGTTAAATTGGATGTGGGTGGACATCATCTTTCTAATGGCCAGATATATGCCCAACATTTCA
Source organism: Hydrochoerus hydrochaeris (assembly GCA_004027455.1). Classification (NCBI taxonomy): domain Eukaryota; kingdom Metazoa; phylum Chordata; class Mammalia; order Rodentia; family Hydrochaeridae; genus Hydrochoerus; species Hydrochoerus hydrochaeris. Next base: position 23,267 of record PVLA01006468.1, on the reverse strand, counting down.
AAGAACTTTCAAGTAGGAGTCCGCCGAGTTGAAAAGTGATCTCATCTTTTCAACATCTGAGAGGCCCCTTCTCTGTGCAGTGACTCAGCCCCATCCATAGACACATCTTAGACACCTGATTCCCAGGTGTGCACGTACATACCCCCCACACACACACACACACTAGAGAGACAGTTTGTACCCTACACAAAAACTCTTTGCTTAATCTTGGAGTAAGGAAGGATAAATTCAGTAAATTAAAAAAAATTTTACTAACAATATTCTTTTAATTTGGGAGCAGTATTGGGGGTTTATATAGCCCAGGGTCTTCACAGTGAGCTATATCTGAGCCCTTTTTATTTATGTATTTATTTTTATTTATTTATTTATTTATTTATTTTGAGGCAAGACGTTACTGTGTCACTAAATTGCCCAGGTTGGTCTCAAACTTGCAGACCTCCTGGCCTCAATGTCACACACTGTTGGATTACAGTTGCGTACTACCATGCCTGGCTACTAACGGTATTCTTGTGTTTCTCACCAACTTCAAAGATACATATGCAACTCTTCTCTTCCCCAGGGAACACCAGTGCTCATAGCCCTTTGAATTATATCCAGAAAGACCCTGATACCTTCTCCATTCCCATTCTAGCTTTCCTGCTGGTCATGGCTTCATGGCATTTGAAAATATAGAACATTTTAATAATGGATGATCTGGCTTGTCTGACCCACATCTCACCTGCCTCCTCACTCCCTTAGAATTCCATTCCATAGGCAGAGGAATATCAGTTTCAGAAAATAAGCTTCCTTGATATCTAACCTGAAGTTTCCTTTTGCAAGTATCATTTTATTACTTCAATGGACCACACTAAATAACTCCTCTCTTTCGCTGCCCGTCTCCCTCCTCAGAGATTTGTAGATTGTTGCCATGGCTTCCTCTTCATCACCACTTAGCTCAGCCATATATATTTAATTTTTTTCATCTTTCATCATAAATCAGTCCCTTCAACTCTTAAATCAGCTCTCTGCTCATCTCTGGATTAATTCCAACTCTCCCAGTTCACCTCCAATAACTAATATCCATTCTGGGAGCTCCAATTTCCTCTGTATCCTTCCTTACTTTCTCTGTCCTCTCTAGAAATGAAATAGGAAGGGACTGACAGATACGTGAGATCAAGCTTCCTGTGTATTGCATTGCACACATCTGCTCTAAGTTGCTCAGACCTCTCGTGTATGTAAAAATCCCAAGTCATGTCCCTCCTTTCCTGCGGTGGGTAGTGAGTACTTACAGGGAATCAAGCTCTTCCACCCCAGGACATCCTCTAGACCTTTGCCTGGGGGGATGGCAGAAGCAGATTTCAAAACATCAAACCAAGATATAAACCAGAGGATTGGGGAATGTGCTGGCCTTCAGGCAGACATGTTTATACGACGTGAGCTACATCAGGGTGCTGCATCACCTTCCATATGCCCCCAGCAACTGCCTCTCTGCTCATTCTCTATGACTACAGGCCCAGGGAGCTGCTTCTGACTTTGAAATGATTATCCTATTTATCAATCCATGGAAATCTGAACAGGAAAACTGTATGCACGTCATTCAATATAAGACCCTCCAGGCATTTTCTGGTCCTTTCAGACAGCCCAACACCACAAGCAATACAGTGGTCCTCCTTTGTTCTAATTGGGTGCTTTTTCACCTTTGCCCCATCCTCAGTCCTGCAGTTTAAGAAGCTATTTCAGTCCGAGACAAATGGGCTGCTGTAGGCGCCTCTCTACAAAACATGGCAGGAAGACCATTCCCTTCTTTGTTCCCCACAAATAGCACCATATGTGTGATTGTGGTCTTCTAGATTAGACTATCAGTCCCTTGGGCAGAAGCAGAACAAAATAGCTGAGCTCTGTCTACTTTTATTTTGCATAATGAAGATCCTATGTCATAGAAGAGATTTAGACCTTGTCTATAAATTAGAGGCAATATAAAGAGAATAAGCCAATCTCTCTCTCCAAAGATGATAAATAGCAAAATCAATCCAAGTGGCAGAATTTAGGCTTAAGAAAATGAGTGAAATGACAATGATATGTGTTGCCCCAAACACGGAACATACTCTAGTAGGGTATGTCTGCTCCGTGGGAGGTTATGCAGTGGAGACTGTATGTGAGTGAGGCTGGAGGACATTTGTAAAGCAAAAGGCCAGCCCTGCAAGGCCAGATGCCCAGCTGCAGATAGCAGATGTCCTGAGATAGGAGAACCCAGCCTCTTCCAAGTGTGATCACCACAATGGCTGAAATGCTTTTCATTGAGCTGTCTGTGTCCCTTGAGGTCATGGGGAGCCCATTCAGTTACATTTAGTGTCTTATTTGAGACCATCAATAATCATTTGATCCTAATCCTATTGAAAAATGCTTGGCCAAAAGTTCTGGCCTTTTATTGGCAGAATCCTGGCTCTTTCTGAAAACACCATTGCTAGATGTGTCCAGTGATGCATAAGAGCTTGGTCCAGCTGCCAAATGGACCACACAGCTAAGGAGGACTTGGGATCTTCATGATTTCCCAATAGCCAATAGCAAAGCAGCTCCTGGAGGAGACTCTTTCCACATGAGGCTCCCCCACTCAGCAGCTTCAAATCCCCATGGAGAACTTGACTGGAGTAGCATATCTTCAAATGACTTATGTTGGTGATTGGTAGCTTTTTGCAACCTGCCCACATGTAACTGGCAAGTCTGGATATATATATATATATATATATATATATATATATATATATCCCCTTTTGTCTGTCACCAGTATGTGACAACAGCTGACAGTGTTGGGTCCTATGGTCATGTAACAAGAGGTGATGGGCAACTCCAGAAATGCTCAAAGACCTAGAAGTGGAAGAAAATCTGACTTTGCAGAGAAGTGATTTTCATATTTATTACAAAACTGTTGGGTACTAAGAGAGAGTTTCATGTATAAACTGCAGCAGCCACAGTGACATTAAAACCCAGCTGTTCCTTACAAAACTATCCTTTGTAGAATGACAGTGATCATTCTCCATCGCTGTTCACTGAAGGCACTATCAAAACCATCAGATCCTGTCTTTCAATATGAACTATATAAATTCCAGCATGATCGCAAGGGGTCACTTTATGTGCCAATGCTAGTGCCAGTGCTGAAATATACATCCATGCTGTTTTTCTTGGAGACTACACACTAGCATATTTTCTGTGCAGTGACTGAGGAACATCTGCTTCTCAGTATTTCTGCTGCACAAGAATCTTGAATGTGTGTGGGAGTATGTATGTGTTGGAACAAGCATGGAAGATACTTGTAGATCTACAATGGGCCTTTTTCAATGCTTCCCATCCAATTAATATTAGACATTAGTAACCAGTGGAGCATAAGAATTTCATTTATTTCTGATGATGAGAATGATAGAAAAGAAGCCGGGTTTGCTCAATGGAATTACTGTAGGCTTTTTAAAAAACATGATTTCTCTTATGTGCTTCTCTCATTCATTTACATTGTATGTTTTATTCACAAGTCTTTCCCCAGCAGTCTTATAAGAGAAACATCCATTCAAAACCACCTGGCTTGCTAGTGAAAGGTTACTATGGGAAGAGTTAGAAATATGTGCCCCCAACTCAGTGCCTATGGAAGGAAAGAAGGGAGCAAATGAAACAGAAACGTCATTTCAGGCATCTCCAGCAGAGAGACCTGCAGTGAAACAGGCCTGCCAGAGACGATCACCAAGAGCTGCTATTGCAGATATTCAAGCTGAGAAGAGGAGGCCAAAGGAGGGGAAGGGAAGGAAAACCAGAGAAACCAACTACTGTTTCTCTCTGACTTTATAGCCACTTCTCCAAAGCAAGACCATTTTTACAACTTTCTTCCTTCTCCCCACACCACTTCCTGTCCCTTGTTCCACGAGTCCTCTGGGGCTCCCCCAAGACATCTGAGAAGAAGAATGAGAATCTGAGGGCAAAGAAGGCAGGAGGTGGGAGAAGGTAGCAGAATGGAGCAACCAAAGAAGAGGCATTTCTTGGGCAAGCCAGCCTTTGGAACGAAACTGCAATCCGGTGAGACTCAATGTAAAGAGGAATTCTATATCCTCTGGGAAATTATACTACATTCTCCAAATATGTGATGACCAGGAAGGGGAACGAGGGAGAGGGAGGAGGGCAAATAGTTTTATCTAGTACTGTACTAAGCTGGAATTTAAAAGTAATAGGAGCATTTCAACCATTCTCGGAGCCAGAAAGGAAGGAATCCAATTTTAATTTGGATCTTTTGTAATTCAGTACAAGAAGGAATTCTGCCAAAAGTAGGCAACTTTTTTTCCCCCAACTTGGTTGCTGAAAAGAAAGCCCTTGGGAAGTGATCGCGCTCAAGGACAAAATAAGAAAACGGTCTAACTTTGGGAATGAAGAAAGGGGATTAGGAAGCTGAGGTTTTGGAAAAGGAGCGTGAGAGAAAGGATAGGTTAACAGTGGTCGTAAATCCGCGTAAGTGACAACGCAAATCCCAACGCGCTCCAGCGGGAGCTGCTCACCGGTCCCGAAGATCTGGAAGAGGAGGCGGGGCTGGGAGGCGCGGATGGCCGCGGACAGCCTTCCCTCTCTCCCTACTTCCGACGCCTTCTTCTCGGGCATCAGGCGGATTCTCAGTCGCCCTTCGCCGTGGCGAATCCACCAGCTGAACAGCTCGCTGAGGTTGAACTGGAGCAGTCCCACAGCCGCCTCCTCTGGGGGCCCGAGGCAGCCCTCGAGGATGGCCTCCTCGCCCAGCTCCAGCACCAGCTGCTTGGCGCGCCGGAGTTTGCGCACCGAGCCGCCCTTCAGCACCCTGGACAGCGTCAGCGCCGTTGCCGGAGATGGCGAGGTGTCTCCTGCTGTCCCGGAGACCCCAGGCGGCGACCCCAGCAGCCTGAGCAGCGGTGCGCAGTCGAGAGCCAACCAGCCGCGCTCCCCCAGGCGGCCAGGGCTCGGCTCCGAGGCAGATGGCGGCGGTATCAGCAGGTCGCGGGCGTAGACGCGGAAGAGCGAGGGCACCACGAAGTCCACGGCCAGACTCTTCCTCTGCAGGCGCGAGTAGCTGAGCGGCTCCCGGGGCTGCAGCGGCGGCCCTGCGGCCGGTGACCCCGCGCCATGGCCAGGCGAGGCCCCGGAGCCCGAGGCCACCGCAGGCAGCAGTGGCAGGAGCCACAGGAGACCAAAGGCTGCCATCCCGCCGGCGGAGGGCTGTTGGAACTAGTCTCAAACTCTCCCGGGCCCGGCCTGGCCCCCAGCTTTCTCCCAGCAGGAAGGGCTGGAATAGTCCTTGGTCCTGAAGGGCTCCTTCCACCTGTCTCTGGGGCACCGCGCGTGCAACTGAGTCTCAGGATTTACCCCGGCTGCGGTGTGAATGAGGCGGAGCCCGGAGCCAGGCGGGAGTCCAGAGACTCGGAAGCTGTCTGAGCTCAGCCGTTGGACCCCGAGCCTCTCGCTGGCCAAGCCGAGGGCCGCGCCCCCGTCTGTAGCTCGCTGCGCTCCAGGACCAGAAACTCCCACGCTGGAAAGGAGGTGGCAACCCGGCGCCGTCCTCTCCTGCCCACCGCGGCCGGAGCTGGGGTCTGTGCGTCCTCCTGGCCGCCTCCAATCCTCCGCAACTTTCCCGGCTGCAAGCCTCGGCCCTGAACAGGTGCCTGCTGTCCCGGCCACCTCCTGAGGTTCCTTCGGGCTTCTCTGATCGCCTTTCCAGGGTCTGGGCTAGAATAGCTGGGGTGGGGGGATTGCTACCGCGCACCCCCTCAGGCGACCCCCGCGGCGGGGAGTCCTTGGACCGCACCGCCCTCTGAACTTCTGGGCCTGAGTGCGAGTCCTGCCGCTGCGGCGCGCAAGTTCGCGGCGCCCTCGCCGTGGCCCGCGCCTGGGCTCCCAGGAGTTCGGAGTGGACGCATGCAGCGCGGGGAAGCCGGGGTCCTGCCCTCTGCTCACCTCTCTCCGCGCCAGTGGCCTCGGCTCATTGGCCAGAAGGCGGTGGAAGGGGTCTCGGTGCCCCGCGACACCCCGATGGAGGCGGCCGAGGTTGTCAGCTGCCAGCGCCGCTGCCGCCCCCGGAGCCGCTGGATCGCATCTGCCCGGGCGCCCGCCACTTGCAGCTGGCGGAGCCGCGAGCGCGCGCCGGGAGGGGGCGGGGCCGCCAAGGGGGCGGAGCTCGCGCATCAACTCCACGCCGCGGCTCCGCCCCAGCAGGCCCGCCCCGCCCCGCCTGCGCCCGTCCACCAATGACGCGGCGAGATCGGCCCCTATGCAAATCTGCAGAGGCCTGGGTATTCATTGAGAAAAGCACCGCGCCCGCCCCGCCCTCCCTCGGTCAATCCCTCTCCTTCCTCTCCTTCCTCTCCTTCCTCCCTTCCTCTAGATTCTTTGCCCTATTTAAGCTGCTGGGTGAACAGAAACCGGTTTTGAACAAACGGGAGAACTGGAGGAGGACTTTGCAATCAAGCACTCATCCTAATTATTCGCTTAGCGGATTAAATTGCTCTGATTTTTAAAAATCAGGTTCCGGAATAAAAGGAGAGGAGGCTAAGAAAGGAGGAACAGGGGTGGTAAGGCCACACTGCCAATCCCAGCACGGCTTGTATTTGGTGCCCTGAAGCACAATTTCCTGAGTCCCGGTATTCGAGCGCATTTCTGGGAACCCTTCGATCCGGCCTTCCACACACCGGGAAAAGTTGGCACCAGGGAAGGCGGAGAGAGGCGGGCATTGGCCACGGTCTCACAGAGATATCCTTCAGCTACCAAAAAAAAAAAAAAAATAACATTTCTGACGGCTGTGTGCCACCTCGCTTTTCAGAAACGGTGCCTGAACATGGGCCATCTCCTCCGGGGTCTGGAAGGTAACTACACGGTGCTGAGGATGGAACCCTCAGTCTCCTGCGTACTACACAAACACTTCCTTGTAAATGTTTTTAATTCCAATTTTACAGATGAGGAAACTGAGTCACAGACAGTTTGTTATTCCCCGGGTTGAACAGTCCTAATGTGACTCAAGGCCCTGACTCATGAGCTCTCCACTATTGCTCTATCATACCTCTCCACTAACAGTCCAAGGAGATACTGAGGTGACTTAGCTGGAAGAAAGAATGAGAGCATGATGAGACACTGTTGCCCACCGTCTTGGGAGTGACAGTTCAGATGCCCAGGCTTCCCCCACACACACACTTGTAAATTGAGGGCTCTGATCAGTTCTTCCTATCCTTTCGTCCCTAGAGAGCTGCCAGCACAGAATTCATATACTGGCTGTGTGTGTAGCAAGCAGCTCACTGGGTCTGCAGATCAAACTACAGTCTTTGGTTCACACAAATCCCTCAGTTTCTTCTTCGCAAAGGCTGACTGTCAGACCTTGTGCTAACTCTGGAGCTAAGAATAAGGCAAGATCCTCCCTGGAGCTCAAAGCCTGACAGGTCACAGAGATGCATGCTTGGAATCAGGCACAGCATAGGGTGGAATATTCTTCACTCGGTACTGTGCTCACAGCCCCATAGCAGGTGCAGCCTCCTGGGATTGCTGCTCTTAGAAGCTGGGTTCTTTACAGCTCTGTGGTATCCCCTTTGGCGAGTGGAAGACCTAATAACAAAAGACATCACTTCTCAGAGTGACTTGCTTGTAGCTGTATGTTTGCTGCTCTACTTGCAGCTCACAGTGGGACAAGCATCTGGCCTCTGCCTGGAATTCAGAGAGGAGATACTGAGTTTACAAGTTTAAGGACAAAGATTTACCTGACCCAAAGAGAAGAAAGGATGCTCTTTTCTTGTTGAAGAACAGAAGGGAGGGACAAAAAGAAAAAAAAGAAGCGTTTGGAAGTTAGTACTTTCCTCACATGTGCACATATATTTTTGGATTTTCATCAGATTTTGCTGGTGTGCACACTGATAAAAGAATAAATTTCTATTTAAAGTATGAAACAGGCTAAAATGCCTTTTCCCCCATCACTCTATCCTTATTTCTCTATGTAGGTCTTGTTCAAAGGCAAATTGATTCATTAATTTGTCAATGACCACGGATCATTTGCTGAAGTCAGTGGCCACTAGGGGGCTGCAGAGACTTGAAACTTTACATCCTCCCTCAAAATGCTTTTGCACCTCGTGCACACAGGGGTCTCAACTCTCATGTTTTTATAAATTATCTCAAATTTGTCCCAAGGAAGGAAAAGAGTCTTTCCCTATAGATTTAATTACATTAAATCTCAAAACCAGTGTTCCTTTTTTGTTAGATGATTGTTAAAAGAAGACAGAATTGATAGTGGCAGTCTATCAAACATCTATGAACGTGTATCTATACGTGTGCATCTGTGTGTGTGTGTGTTTCTGTGTCTGTGTGCATGTGTCACATCACACAGTGGCCTTTGGGAGAAGATATATATTATTATTTCTACTACAGAGACAAAACACCCAAGGTTCAGAGGGGCAAAATAATTTGTCCAAAGTCAAACAGCAAGTAAATAACAGAGCTGGAATCCAAACCAATGATCTTTTCTTCCAAAAATTACACACCCCACTGAGACAAGTTAGGCTTCTCATCATGCCTGCAGCTGTAATGTCGACATCTTTATCCCCTATCATCATCATCACCAAGAGGAAAGGGGATAGAAAAGTAGAGCTAAGAGTAAGAAGGGAAATACAGAAAGAGAGTGAGGGCTTTGGCAGTTAATTTGCCTCAGGCACTTACTTTGGGTCGGTGTATTACAAAGTAATTTTCACGTAATAGCTCATTTAATACGGTAACACTTTGAGGGGAAATGATGTCTATTTTACCAATTACAAAGGTCAAGAAGAGTAACTCTTGGAGGCTGAGGCAGGATGATTGTTGCAAGTTTGAGACCAGCCTGGGCTACAAAGTGAGCCTGAGACCAGCCTACACTGTATAGCAGGATCTGTCTTTAAAAAAAAAAAAATGAAGAAGAAATAGACTCAATAAAAAGGCTATAGAGGTAACAAATTTGTTACCTGGTTTGAACCTGGATGCATGAATGGGAAGTCCAGCGTCTTAAACCCTGAGTGACTTCACAAGAGAGAAAATGAATGGGGAGGGATGGGCTGAGGCGGGCAAAGGAAAACAGGAAGAAGCCGAAAGCCCAAATCACAGTGAGACACAAGAGGTAGGAGTGGCTCACACAGACAGTGGAAGTCCTCAGTGAAGTCCACAAGACAGCCAAAGGACATGGGCTGTGCTGTACCGTCTTGAAGATGATTCGGGAAGCTAAGGGAGAAGGGCATGCGCTGTGGTGGATTAACCAACGGGCACCCTGGAACACCCAGCTGACCTGAGTCAGCGTGGTGCTGGGTGTGGAGGGCCCACCCGAGGATCACTGCCAACAGCATAAAAAGAGGACTGGAGAGGAAGATGGTGGGTTGTTAATTTTCCTGGAGAAACTTGGTTTTCCTGAAATAAACTCAACTGTACTCATTGTCAGAGAAGCCGAAGTCCTTTCTGTCACTGCGGTTCTCTTTGGGGGAGCTCTAGTCCTTACCTTGAGCATCACTTCCTGGCTCGAGTGCAGATCCCTCAGCCTGCTGGTACAGAGCCTTCATCCTGCTGGTGCAGAATGTCTAGCTTCCAACACTGACCTTTGGGCCTTCCCAGTGTAGATCTTTGAAGATGACCTGCGTGAAACATTACCACAGGCTCCAGGCTTCCGGTTGTGAAGGTGGAAGACATTGTCATGGGCTCTAGGTCTTCAGCTGGACTCATGCAGGACATTGCCATGGGATCTGGCCCTCAGCTGGATTCTTTGGGTCTCTAGTGTGTAGCCAGATCTCCTGCACTTTTTTGTATTTGACTCTTTGAGTGAATATTATAAAATAATTCTATAAATTATATGTTCTATATAAAATCTTTTCCCTTATAAAATCTGACTTCAATATATTCCAAGAATAAAATGGCCAGGAGGACACCCAGGCTATTTAAAAATTCTTAGTTTCTCGAAATGAACAAACAACTCAGGCAAGGGGATACTGAATACTCTATAAAGGACACAACAATAAAAGTAGCATTTCAAATCCAGGCAGTGTGATGTATGGCAAAACATGCTCCACAATCATAAAATCTGACTGAGACCTATGTGGTTAATTAAGTCAGGCGCTAATTTGGTGTTTGTGTGTGTGTTTTTTTTTTTCTCTGTGTGTGTTTGGTTGGGTTTTTGTTTTGTTTTGTTTTGTTTTTGTTTTTGTTTTTGTTTTTGCACCTGGGATCGAACTCTGGACCTCAGGGTCACTAGGGCTGGCCCTTAGCCAGCTGAGCTAAACCCCAGAGCACACTGGGCACTAATTTGATAACAAATATTTCTTCAGTATCTAATGCATACAGGGCGCTGTTCTAGTTCTAGGAATATTGCTCTGACCGAGCTAAAAGGAGTCTTCCACCTCCAGAAGCTCACCTTCCAGTGAACTTAACCATCTCCAAATAGGAGATGGACACTCAAGCATGTAAGGTAATAATAGTAAGTGCTGGGCGGAGAATTAAACAGGGCCCGGCAGCAGCTGATGACTCGGAGAAGGGGCTGGGGCTGTCACTGTAGCTTTAGAGGTGGTGAAGGACTCTCGGAGGAAGTTAAAATGTAGTTAAATCCTGATTAGAGAACAGGAGGTAATACGCAAAGATTTGAAGAGAGACGGTTCTAAGAGAAGGAATATCAATGCAAATCCCCGAGATGAGCACAGGCTTTCGTGTGCAGAGGACACTAGGAGGTCATTGTGGCTGGAACACAGTGAATGGAGGACATAAGTCGGAGGGCTAGCTAGGGTCCCGCTCATGTAGGGTTGCAAAGGTCATGGTAAAAAGTTTGGCTTTTATGCTGATTGCTATGAGAAGACACTGGACAGTTGGGTAGAAGAATCTCATGTTCTGATTTATGCTTTAGATCCACAATGTCCAATACAGTAGCTATTAGCCTATGAGACCACTAAGCTAAAAATGGCTAATCCATATGAAATGTGCTGGAAATGTAAAATACACACAATATTCCAAGTATTTAGTATGAAAAATTGACCAGTAATTTTTGTATTGAGTACTTATTTCAGTGAGAATATTTTGGATAAGCAAGGTTAAATGAAAGATATTATTACAATTAATTTTACTCTTTTAATATAGCTCTTGGAAATGTAATTCTGGTCTGCACAAAGATTTTAACCTGTTGGGCCTTGTTCATGTTTAAAGGAAGATTATAACTTCTTTCTGACCAAGTTTTTGTGAGAGTTGAATGTGATAAAAAGTGTGGATTTTTCTGAGTCATCTACACAGACAGGTACTTGCTAGGCTAAAGGAAGAAAGAAATGATGTTCTAATTTCAAATAGGAGGACAGGAAAAGGATGTGTTCTAGCTGAAAGAACCCGCACACTACATGGGCCAAGAGGACCCTGATTTACTGACTGCCGTGAGATAAACTGATGGACTTAGAACTGATCCTGAATGACAAATCAGTAAGTCTTAAGTACCCAGGGATGTAAGTATGAGAGAGAGGCTAAGGGAGGAGAAAGAAGAGAAGAAACAGGAAGAGGAGGAGAACAATGAGGAAGAAGAAAAAGAGGAGGAGGAGGAGGAGGAGGAAGAAAACAAGAGGAGGATAAGATAGATTAAAAAAAAAAAAAAAAAAAACAAGAGCCACATCAGCAAATAGAGCTGACCTGAAAGGTTTCTTACCTTGGAAACCCACAACCAGAGTAATTCGATTTGTGCCAAGAGCTAGAAATGAAACTCAGGAGATACACTCAAATGAAGTAAGAATTTGTGTTCAGAAAGAGGACTGGAATTACAACCTTGCTTCTCAGAGTCTGTGTGACCTTGGGAGAACCCTTGATTTATCCAGACTGCTGTATCATGTTAGAAGAAAGGGGCAGGTATGGTCATGAGTCTAAACTCCTGCTTAGGATTGACAGGGAGCAGGAGACTGAGCTTCCAGGGAGCCAGAAAGAGTTCTTGGATCTAATGCTGAACAGAGGAAAAACAAAACAAAGACTCCTTTAAAAATAGGTCTTTAAAAATATGTCTTTGTCTATGGACAAGCCTGAGACTTGAATTTATTGCCTATGGCTTCTGGACAGTCATATATATCTTCTGATATTCATCATGCTAAGAGGAAAGTAAAGCCATCAAATATTAATTTTAATCATTATTTATTAAGTACCTACTGTGTGCTTGGTTTTGTGTGATGTGCAGAAGAGAGATGTGGTGAATAAAATAGTCTAGGCTATTACTATCATGGGGCCTTGATCAAATTAAATTTTTAAAACCCAGAATACAAAATAGAATCCATGCCATGCTACAACTAGGCAAAAACTACAAAAATAAAAACAAGCATGAAAAAAATAGACATTGGAATAGCAGAATTAAGGGAGGGTTATTAATTATTTACAAATAATTTTTAATAATTTTATAAAATAAGTGATAGAATTTGACTTCCCCTGCTTAAAAATAAACCTCTCAGTAAGTTAAAAGCAGTGAAATATATGAATCTCACAGTTCATGTCTATTTCTGGCAGGCAGGGGGCTCTGACCATCTGAGGAACCCAGGGATGTAAGCTGATGGAGCAGCCAGTCTTGTAAGGCCAGAAAATCTTGCACCAATAAATCAATATTACACCCTGGAATGGTGCATGTCATTTTCGCTCACAACATGGCTGGAAATGCTCGCCTGGAGCCTCTCTATTATGAGAAGCCCAAAGGGTGGACTAAAAGCCTCATTGTCCCCAAGGAAGAGCAACATTTGCAAGCATTGTACTGGGTGCTGTAGACTAGGAAGGATCCAGACAACTAGTTACTTGGGGAAAAATGACCACTACTAGTGCCCTGCAGATCCCGTTAAGCTGGGGAACCAACCTCAACATGCTTCCAGTCTCGCAAATATCACTGGGGAAATAACAAGAGAGCTCAGCATCTCTCATCTCTCCAAAGGCATCACATCAGAGGTGGCATAAATGCAGGAAAAAAAATAAAACCTTTCGCAAACACCAGAATGACAGATCTCTCCTAGAAACTATAAACAACCTCACATCTACAGAAGAGAGGGGAAACGGCAAAGGAGATAAAAGCGAACAGTGTTCACCACTGTGTCTCACAGTAATCCTTGTGTGTGCTGAAGCCCAGCACATTAAGAAAGAAGGGCAGGAGCTATTACTGCAGCTAATAAGCGGTCTTATCACCTGCTTCTATCCTAATGTGTTCTTGCCTTTTTTGGCTGAGGAAGATGAAAGAAAAACTTTCTGGATAATCTGGTTATCAATATAACCCATTTGAGGAGTCTTTTAAAGGACTCTACACCAACACACAGTACCTGGTCCGTGTAGTTCTCTGATTTTTCAGGCACGACAGGTGAGTGCCCTGCCCTGTAACATTTAGACACACCAAGGAGAAAGCGTTGGTGCCTTGGACTCAGCCGTGTCTACATGATCGACCATGAGCGAGTCAATCTGGACAATGGATTAAACCCAGCTGACTGTCCCAGTTATCTTAATGATCGAATAAAAGTTCCCGCTGGCCAGTCTTATACGATCCATCATCCTGAGTCTGTGTGTTCTATCTGAGACTTCACCCCCACTTCACTTTCTAGTACAGGCCCTGGGATGATTGAACACTTTTGACTGAGCCTAGCCCCTGTTTGGACTTTGGTCTCAGTTCTACTTAGGAAGAACTGAGCCAAAGCAGCTTGGCATCAACTCATTCTCTTAATAACTCCCCTCTCACCTTGAGTTATGTTTCAAAAACTATGTTATGTGTTTACATAAGAAATTATTACATTGCCATGAATCCATCTCAGAACTCTGTCTTACTTCAAACACACTTGCCACTTGCTGAAGCAGATCTGGAAGTTCCTCTGCATGGGTGTCTCTAGCTGCAGTGTCTCAGCTGCCTTGATGTCCTGAGATGACTCAAACCACTGACTCTTCATGGTCATGGTGATTTTGGGGAAGAGCTAGAAGACGTACAGGGCCGGAACTGATGAATAAGGCAGACAAGGACACAGTGTGATGTTTTTATGGGCCTGTCTTCCCATTGGATGGCACTCAGTAGTGGCAATCATTGCGTTTCTTTTGTCATACTTCATAAAGGCGCTCACAACGGACGACTTCCAGAACTGCCTCAGATAGTAGCAAGAATGAAGAGTTACAGGGGTTCAAGGAAAGGAGGCATTTGGAGGGGGCTTAATGACAATATGTCCTTTACTGTGACAATATTAATTGAACATTCACCATGTTTCTCATCACATATTGTACATTGAATGAGTCTTTTGTTTTGTCTCTGCGGCCAAGCTGCATACCTTGCTCATAATTTCTAAAAGGGCAGTTCCTTAACATTGTTCCTGTAGGCTCCACCCGCTGGGCAATACATTTCCTCCGAGGTCTGCTATCCCCTGGCTGGCCTCCTTGAAACTGTATACAGTAAGCTTCCTTCTCTCCAGGACATGAGCTAAGATACTTATCTTTCCTTTCTTTCCCTTTCTTCTGACAGTGTGTGCAGCCAAAGTCAGCAGGAGGGTCACTAATTCCAGTTCTGTGGGACTTCATGCCACGGCCATGGCTGATGGGAGGAGCAGCCAACAGAATCTGGAGAAACCAACCTCAGGCTAGATTGAACCAATGGGCTTTTCTCACACAAATATGAATTAGAAATCACAGAGACTGAGTGGAGATGATATTTGAGCCATTTTACTATTGAAGCACCAAAATGCCCCCTTGTCCTGAAAACTGGTATTTTCTATTAGACCTGTGATCTTATAATGAATACATCACTTACTGAGCAAACTCGGGATAGACTTTGCCCTAAGAAATCAAACTTAAGACAAGCTGGGACTTGGCCCTTCTCTCTTATTGTTCCTCTGCCACTGATTCCCTGAAGAGGCCCCTGTGTAGACCTATTCCATAAACCTAGCACCTGTTCATCATGGTAGCAGGGCTGAGAACTTGCTCATCGCCTTCTAACCGAGTCCCAGTACCCTCTGCTGTCACCCTTGCTAAACATAAACTGAGCACCCAGGAGAATTTCCAGCACAGAAGAAACCTGGGTCCACAATGACCATTTTGCCAGAGCTACCAACCCGGATGCTGATATATATATATATATATATATATATATATATATATATATATATACACACACATACACGACTGGACTTTTGCATACGACAGAGGAGGCATATGTGAAACAGTATGGAAGAAGTGACTTGGATTCTACAATATTCATATTTTGTAGATATTGCAAGGCTTTATAGATAAAGTCATATCATGGTTGATCCCAGGTGCACAGGATGTGAGGTCATAATCCCAGTGACCAAAGCTTCGATCCCAGGCCAGTAGATAGCAGTCTTGTAAACAGGGACAGCTATCTGGTTTCAGGAATGAAAATTCTCTTTTACTACCTTCTCTGTTCCCAGTCCCAAACCCTGCTCATGGTTCCTGGTGGCCTAGTGACCTCAGACCAGCCTGATAACTAGTCTCTACACTACAAAATAGAGTCTTAAACCTCAACCAGTCTGGGATGTCTTGCTCTGGGACATCTTGGTAGCCCTGCTCTGGAGTCTTCCAAATTATTTTGAAAATCAAATGTCCACTAGTGTTAACAAGCCTCAGAAATATTTGCACCCATGTAGACTGCCTTCCCACACTGACTAGTGTCACCAGTGTGATGTGCAGAAATGGGACTGAAAGACTTCTGAGTTAGGTCATAAAAGACAGTGTGGCGTTCTTGAGTCACTTGCTCCAGGGAAGGCAGCTGCCATGTTGTAAGGATGGAGAGGCCCACATGGAAAGGAAAGAAAGACTCCTCCAGAAGCTGTCCTGGCTTGCAGGCAAGTGAATAAATCACGAGGAGGAAGATCTTCCAGCCATGGTGAAGCCTGCACATGCTGTCGCCTCAGTTGATATCCTGTTACCTCACAAGAGACCCTCAGCCGCCAAGCTAGGTCAAATTCTTGACTCACATAACTTGTGAGGTAGTAAATGTTTATTGTTATTTTAGATTGCCGAATTTTAGATTAATTTGCTTTGCAGTAATAGGCTACCCTGTCTCTTCCAATTTGTCAGGTTCTTCCCTCTATCTTCCCAGGCCCCCCAACCAGGGCAGCCTTTGCCATTCAATCCATCCCAGCAGGTACTGCACGTACCCATGCATCCAGCAAGATGGGGTTCAGCATCACCATGGGCTACATCAGAGGCAGGACACCCCCTCAGAAATATTTCTTTGTCCCATTAACCCCTGTGACAGTGGCTGCCCGAAAAAAATTGCCCTGAAAAGAAATATTTTAGGGTTTTTTTCTGTTATGGTATTCACTATCTGGTTATAAAAATGATACATATTAATTGTAGGAAATTCAGAAAATTCAGCATATATTTAAGAGGAAGTTTAAATGACCTGTACTCCTCACACCCAAAACTAATGACTTAAAATTTGGGTATATATCCTTCCAGTACTGTTTTAAATTAGTATAATTTGGTTCATGCAAAGTTATATCCTGTGTTATTTTTTAAAACTTAACACTATGTTGTGAACATTCTCCCACATCATAGAACATTTCAGGGATTTATGATTTCTAATGACTGCATAGAATTACAATGTATAGATCTACCATAATTTGTTTAACCAATCTCTATTTTTAGACATGTGGGTTGTTTTCAAATCTTTGTCATTATAAATAATGCTGCAACAAATATTCATGTACATCAATCTTTGTCCATGACTTGGATTAATTCTAGAGGTCATAAATCTCAGTTTCCATTTCAATTTGTTTCTTTATATCCTTGTTTCTTTTTTTAAAAAAATGCAATCACTAACACAAGCATAGAATTGAAAAGGTACAAAAGGTTACACATTGAAAAGTACCTCTCTCCCAGCAGAGTTCCGCACGGTTCCCTGGTCTTGCAAGTACCTTTCCCCAAAGGCAATAACCGTAACCCTGGACTTTTCTGTGCATATACAATCACATGTGTATAAGTCAGTTCTTCTCCAAGTGTGGCCCCTGGATTCCCAGGGCCCTTCAGACCTCTCTAGGGAGTTCATAAGCTACAAACTGTGTTCTTAATAATACCAAATTATAGTTATTCATCTGCTTTCCTTTTATTCTTTCTCAGATGTACAGAGGCAAAGTGTCACATTATCATTTTGACAACTAATAGAATACGTGCTTGTGTATTCTTGAGTTTTCTAGAATTTTTTTAGACAATCTCTTTGGGGTCATTGATAATTTTTAAGGGTATAAAGTCTTCCTGAGACCAAAGAGTTTGAGATATGTTGGTATTGATATTAACACACACACACACACACACGCACACACACAATTGGTAGCATGCTATGCATATTAGGTAGTAGTTTTTTAATACAACAATATATCTCTGAGATTGTTTAATCTCAGCACTCATAAAAGAGCCTTGGTGTTTTTAAGTGGCTGTATTTCACTGCCTATTACTGTTATACATGCATTCAACTGGCTCCTATTGATGGAATTTAGGTGGTTTTTTTTTTAAAGAAATCTTAAAAAAAGAGAAATCTTTGTCATTATTCTGTTAAGTAACAGTATGTGTTGCACAGAATAACCTTTTATACTCTTCATTTTGTATGAATGCAAAATCTTTTGAGGTAAATTGTAGTAGTGAAACTGCTGGTCTCAGAGTATGCATATTTAAAATAGGCCCTTCCCTGGCTGATTGCCTTCTGCAGAGAATACATTCATTTTTGTACTCTCAGTAGCTGAGATCATTGTTTCTTCACATCTTCACCATCAAAGTGTTATCAAACTTTCAATCATTAAAATATGATTGTTAAGAACATAACATCCCATTGTACTTGTAAATTTTATTTCTCCGATTATGCATAAATGTATTTTCTTATTTTTAAAAGTATTTTGTGTTTTCTGGTCTTAGTTTATATACTTACCCATTTATGATTTTTTCCTCATTAATTAGTAGAATATCTTTACATAGTAAGGAAATGAGCACATTTATTCTTTTGTCTTGATTATTTATATTACCTTATGAAATATTTGCAACTGTCAAATTAATAGTAATTTCCTTTGTGGCTTTGGGTTATATCTAAGCTACATACAGGCACATACATTTTTTAAAAAATCTATCCTATGTTTTCTTCTAGTGTTTTATAGGTTTTCATTTTTAATACATTTGAATATTTTGGTAAGAGAGTATAGCATAAAAAATATCTAAATTTGTATAAACACACTTAGGATAACTAAGATGCTACAAATTCTATAAATTCTTGGAACAAAAAAGTTAACATTCACAGGATTGGAACAATTTTTCATGTTTGTATCTGGTGATCTGAGGAACTCTTGAAGATCACTATGTAAAATAACAACCTTAGTTATGATGCTACCTCCTTGTTTTGAAGGCCTGTATTGTCATTATCTTGGGCTCTTTGCTATTGTTGTCTTTTTTGTCTCTTGTTTTTTTAGCAGTCTGTTTTGTTTTTTCCTCTAAGACAGAAAGAATAGGTATACATGTAGAGGCTTATAAATGCATAAAACTTCTAAACAGTTTATGAGAATCGATTATATTACATGTGATGAAATGAACAGCTACTTTGAAGAAAAACAGACATTATGTTATCCATTGCTGATTCCATATCGTCATTCTGTGAAATCCAGCATGTTGTTCAGAGTGGTTTTAGTCTCTTTTGTATTGTTTAATTTCAACATACACGAAGGTATGGACAGCTATTTTGAAGAGAACAAGAGACATTACAGTAGCCATTGTTGATTTTCCTATTGTCTGGTTTTGAAGGCCTGTAATGCCTTTATTACTCTGTTGTGATCAGTTCAATACTATTTTGTCTTGTATGAATTCATTGCATGTGAAGATATAGACAACTATTTAGAAGAAAGCAAAAAACATTATGGTAGCCACTGTAGATCTCCTGTTGTCTTGCTTTTAAATCTGTGTCACTTACATTGTTTTCTCCTGATCTGCTTTGTTCTGTTTTGTTCTTTTTAGTTTTACCCTCTTTAAAATAAAAAGTATAGTATAATCCAACTTTACTCTTAATTTTTATTTCTACATGGAATTCTTCATCCCAAGACTATTTATTCAATGAAAAATATTTTTCCTACGCATAAGAAATGCTATATTTATTAAAAAATAATTTTGGTCTATATTTGATCTTTCTGATCCTTCCATTCTGTTCCACAGAGTCACCCGTCTACCTCTCCGCAGCCCCACATCATCTGCAATATTGTAGCTTTAGAGAAGACAGAAAGCTGTTACTTCTTCCAAATTGTTTATTCTTTTCAGAGTTTACAAATATATTTTTCTTTTATTTTGCCATATGAAGTTTAGAACTGACTCAACTCATTTGAAGAAAAAATTTTTTTACTGACATTATTTAAATGTAAAAATTAACATAAAGACACATGCTCTAGTTACAATGTTAAATCTTTCTACTCAAGAGCACAGGAGGCATTTTTAACAATGTTCTTAAGGAATGTTTAATAATTTATTCATATATGTCTTGCATATTTCTTGTAGAGTTTACCCATATTGTTTGTTTTTCTATCGTATAGTTTTCTTCTCAAATGTGTTTTCTAACTTGTTTATGGTATTTTTATACATTGGTGCCACTGATTTCCTATATTCACTTTGTATACAGCTTTCTTTCTGAACACACTTACTCTTTGTAACAATTTTTCAACTGATCTTCTTGGGCTTCCCAAGTATCCACAATATCACTGGCAAACAATGATAATTTTTCTTCTTTTTAAACACTTTTTATGTCTCCTTTCCTGCTCTTAGCAAGTTTCATCTGCTAGTTTCTCCAAAACAAAGTTAAATCATAGTGAAGGTAGTACAGAATCTTGTTTTGTTCATTATAAGAATGATTCTAATACCTTATCATTAAGCGTGACCCTAGAATTTTCCCTGAGAAATGTATATATTTTTAATGAATTACAACTCTTAGAATTCCAAACTCCACACTTCCATCCAAAGTTCAGACCTTCCAGTCATTAGGCTCCATTCTGCATCTACCAGACAAAGTCTACACATCTCCAGTTGGACAAATGCGTGGTCCAGAATCAATCAAGTGTCAAGCTGTGACCTGAGCACCAAAGTTAGGTATTTTATTTCCACTAAAGAAGATTATCGAAGGGCAAACAAATTTCAGCTGAGACTTGCTAATTGAGACCAGCCTGAGCAGTTTTCAAGGAGCACTGAAGGAAAAAATGAGAGTGAATACAAAAATCTTCAAGCCCGTACCTGTACTCTCCCCTCAGGCCCTTGTAGGCCTCACCTGACTGACTTACAAAGCACAGCCAAACCCTGGCTTCTGACTCATTTGAGAACCACTCTGCATCCTGACCTGTGCTAGCTAAAACGGACTCTGGGCCGAATGTAAAACCACACTTCCCAGAAGTGTTTCTCATCAAACCTAAGAACAGCCAGGATGTTTACTCAGAACTTCAGAGTGCGGGGCCCTCCACAGCTGGCTGATGTGCGTGTCCACCACCGTTTGGGCAGCACAGACTGGCCACTGCCCTGGTGCGACAGAACTGCTGAAGGATGCAGACCCTCTTCCTCAACTCTGCCGGCCCCAAGTTAAAACCATCACAATGTCCCTAAAACTAATTTTCCAGGACCAGCCTAGGAGGACAAGCGCTACTTTTAAGTTATGTTTGCTCAGAACCTTCGAAGATGATGTGGATACACTCAAACCCCATGTGGATTCTAGTGGCTGTTCTGAAGGAAGTGGCTAAACTGTCCCTATCAGGCTTTAAACAAGTGAGGCCACCTGGAAACCTTTGTTAGTGAAATCAGCCTTTCCGGGGATAGGCCATCAAAGCCTGTGACAAAATCTTTCCAGCTGCATAGCGTCTGTGCTGTGAATGACTCTGTAGCCCCACGTTGTGGGTGGAGCCAGCCTCCAGTTCTGCAGTCAGCTCCTGACCTGCCTCAGGTATGAAGGCTAATAGGAGTGAAGGTGGCATCTGCTGCCCCCTGGCTACACTGACCGCGGGCTTCTGGCCCCCACGGTTGTGGGAGACAGCAGGTTGTCCTGTCTCTACCTCGGCCCTGTTTCTACTTCCTCCTTTCACAGGGGATGATGCTGTGTGGGCCTCACCTGTGAGCCCACAAGCTGCAGCTGCAGGTAGATGACCATATTTACAAACTGTCCACTGTGGACACCCCCATTGAAAGCCACTTTGGAAAGGAGATCCACAAGCAGCCTCCTGCAGCGGAGTCAAAGGTGGTATAAAGTAGCAGAGTCGCTGAGCTGCTTTTAAATTGATCTTGAAGCAAAAGAGTAACATGGCTAGGCCCATTAGGGAGCCCTCACTGGAGGCTGTCCCCCTAACCTGGCTCCTGGGGTCTTCGGAGACTCAGCTAATGAATCTCTAGCACGGTTGCCAGTGACTTCCCTACTTGTCTCACATTAAGGCGAGTTTGCAGAGAAATGAGTGTGCTGCCGGCCCACCGAGAGAGCCCATCTGGTGAGTCTACCTTCTGTCTCCAGCAGCAGGACGTAATGAAGGAGGCTCTTTGGAGGGAAGCAAAGCATTTTTCCAGTCTGTCTCTCTGCTCTCTTTACAATGGTAATTCGCCAAGTCCTGCAAAGAGAGGTCTCCTGCTCTGTAGGTTCTCATGTTGATGTTGGACTTCAGGCTACTTGGTAACAAACCCTTCGTGATCCTGGTTATTAAACTGTGGAGTCCATAAACTAAAAATAGCGCATTATTAGAGTTTGTGCAGGAGTCTAATTCAGAACCTACAGAAGACTGAGGGTCTCTTCTGAGACTGGCTGTGTTCTCCAGCTGCTGGTGTGAGCTCAGCCTTGAAGGGGGTTGTGCTCCTGTAGGTTTGAGGAAGTCAGTGTCCTTATTATTGGCCTCCCAGGGCTACCGAGTTGCACTCGATACAAATGACGTTTTTTATGATTTTTGTATCAGAACAGATTTACAACTGTTGCGAGCTGGAGGGGTTTCTGAGAGATGTTACTTTCACTTTTGTAAACTATAAATTGCTGTTCATTTAGCTTCGTTATTATCACTTTAGAGTATCATCAATTATTTGGTTGACCCTATAGTGTGCGATGATCTATAGTAGTATTCACTGAATTTGAGGCCTATAATTTCCCACTAATTAAGGTTTAATGTTATTCAGCTACATCCCTGTGCTAATTTGCTTTTAGAAAGACACTCAGATTGTTTTGTGCTGCCTATGAACTTGAGCCATTTGAATAAGTTGTACCTTCTATCAGAGAAAGAATAATAAAATCACTGGGTTATTTTAAGATCACAGGGCACTGTTTTGGCTTATGTGGACTTGTATGCACTCCATTTTCTTTATAATGCAAATAATTTGCAATATGTATTTCTTTATAGCAACAAATTTACTGCAATGTAAGAACTTTGTTCTCTTTTATCTCCACCAGACTTTGGCAGGCCATGGCATCTTCCCTCTCACCCAATGGACTGTGGTTTGAACATTTAAGAGCTTTGAAGGCCAGGAAGGTTACTGGAGGGGAGGCCACTGGCCGGAGGTCCAGGCCCCCACCACTCCATGAAGGCATGCCTGCTCATCTCCCATCCAGATATAGATGAGTTTGTGTTTATAGAAAGAATTCTGCTGCCAACAAATACTTGACATTTATGTACAATACTTTCCTATTTATTCAACTACTGGTAACTGTTGAAAACTATGGTAAAAATCCAAAAGAAAGAACATGGCCAAAACAAATGGAGGAAAGTGAAACGAGGCACAGAAAACTAGAAAGGTTTAATTCATCTCAGTCTAACCAAGCAAAGCATCCAACTAGATGTCGGGAGAGGACGAGGTAGGGATGAGTCTAACATAAATAAGGTTCTAGACATTTTGGTCCAAGAGAATAAAGAGAGACCTTCAAAACTAATACAGAAAAGAGATGTAAGTTTCATTGGATGAGAGGATGGTATGGCCGAAGATGAAAGCATCACTCTGATTTTGAAGGACTAGAGAGGAAGCTTCTCCCCTAATGCTGGACTTATCTAGTCACTCAGCAGAAATTTACCATTGACAAGGCACTGGATGCGGTGGAAGAAAGGACACCAATGACCAAGTTATTTCCTTGTTCACTGTGATGTAAAGAAAACTGGTCTAGGACACTTCTTCTCAGACTTGACTGTGCATACAGATAACCTGAGGAACAGCTCTTGTTAGAAAGCAGATTCTGAGCCCTGCAAGGGAGCACACGCCTCATGATCTCAGCGTGCTGGGAGGATAAGGCAGGAGAAACAAATCCAAATGCAGCAGGGGCAACTTATTGAAGCCCTGTGTCAAAATTTAAATTTTTTTTTTTT
>PVLA01006467.1:0-123177 GCA_004027455.1 Hydrochoerus hydrochaeris | reverse complement strand
GGAGAGGGGAGGGAAGGAGGAGGAGGTGAGGAACACAAACTGTAATCCCCAAGGGCCCAGGTCGCAACCCAGCCTCTCCAGCTAGATCTCGTCACCTTCCATTCATACAGATCAGGAGCCCACAGTGAATAAAGCCTCACACCCCACCACCGCTCAAAGCCCCACTTGGAGCACTGCTGCCTGGGTGCAAACTCTCAGCACTTGTGCTCTGAGAGGCTGTTTAGGGTTGGACCCTGCCAGGAGGTGAGGTCCATGGCTGAGTTGAGTTCCAGTGTGAAAACAATTCTTGTGTGCGTGAAACTATCTTCTTATAGTTTCCCAACACACACACACACACACACACACACACTGACTCCCTCTGTTGTCTCCTTGGAGACAGAAGGGCATGTTCAGGCCCAGGAGAACTCGGAGTGTGGTCCAAGGAAGGAGATGGGAAACAGCTCAGGCTAACACACTGCTAGCATGTGACCAAAGTTTCGGGGGCTCATTAGCCAGGTGAGCATGGAAAAGACGCTGTCAGAGAGCCTTTAAAGAAAAAAGGTTAAAACAGCGATGCTGATTTGAAACTCAGAACTGGCTCTTGTTCTAGGATATCTGTCTGTCTGTCTATCTATTTATCCATCTACCCATCTATCCATCTATCGACCTATATAGCTATCTGTCTCTTTACTTAGTGATTTCTAGTCCAATAGACTGTTGCATGTGTTATGTTTGGTACCAGTAATCAAATGTGAGACCCTGTGCTTGCCAGGCAGGCACTTGTGCAACTGAGCTATATCCCCGGCCCACATATGTGTTCTTGCTGTTAGGAAATATTAAAATAGTTCTCTGAGCTAACCAAGTAATCACATGAAACCAAGCCTACTAATTATAAAAATCTCAAGTGAGCTTACAGGAAGCAGCTCTCAGTAGGCAAAACATAGATGGGTCATGGAGCTGCAAACAGCTAGGTGAACAGACACAAAAATGGGTAGATATATAGACAGAAGCATGACTAGATGGACAGATCGCATTCTCTTGCTTTGTTTTCACACTCAGGTCGACTTCATGTAATGGAAATGCAGATGAAATATTTCAGGTGCTCATCAGCTTCAGTTGTTAGCAGGGCAGTTCTCTCAGGGTGCCCACAGTGCTGGAAGTCTGATCCCTTGTTCCTCTCACAGTAACACGGATACTGTGTGGGAAATACACACAGGAACCTGAGGAGCTCTCCTGTGACAGGGAGCAGTAGCTAGAAACTACCAATAATTTTATGTAAACTGACTCTTGAAGCCAGACGTTCTTCTCAAACTGATTCAGTCCATTAGGAGTCTCAAGATACAGCTTAGAAGTCAGAGAGAGGGAGAGAAGACAGACAGACACACAACCCCCTGAGCACACCACAAAGAATCCCCTCCTGAGACCGGCTCCAGTGCCAACCGCAATGCAAACACCATGCCAAGGAAGAAATAAACCCTTAGGCCTTCTAGCAAAAGTTAACATTACATAACCATATAATCTCTCCTTCTATTCATGTATTCACACATATTTCTATTGCTTCTTTAAGTTTTCCCTGTGATTTCAATTAAAGATATGAAATTTGTCTATCTTTAGCTGTCTGATGGCAGTGAACTACTGCTAAAAAACGAGAACTACGACTACCTTTCTTTTTTATTCCACTGAATATTTTTGAAAAATGGATTTTCGTCATAAGAAAAAACCTGTGAGTAAAACAGCCATTGGGGTCAGGCGTGCCTGCAGTTTCTGCCTTTCACGGATGGCCCTGGGCTCGGGGCTGTCAGCCTGGCCTCCAATACCTCTCTTTCTTCCCCAGCAGTGGAGACGGCCAAACCCGCCCGTGAACACCATCACCTGCCATCTCCTCTGCTCCACTGTTCCTGTACACGTGTGGAGGGGAGACTGGGTGAGCCTGAGGAGGCCATGTCCTTCCTGAATCAGGTGAGACATAGCGATGACCACGCCTGCAGAAATGGCCAGGGTCATGCCGCAGGAGGACCAGGAAGACACGCATGGATTCTGTTTGTATTTGGGTGGAAGAAGCCACATTACATCACAACAGTTTGGGATTTGAAGAGTGAGAAAAGATGGTGAACCGAGGTTACCTTCTGTGTCCTGGTCGTGAACCTGAATGCAATCATTGTGCATAGGACTGGAAAGATCTTGGTGGACCTCAATGGACTGGGTGATGGCTTTGGGCTCAGATGACGGCTTCGCTGGCATGTTACCTGCGAGATGCACACGGATTCCCCATGCGAGTTCCACTCAAGCTCGAGTTCTTCACAGCAGGATCCCAGGGGGAGTCCTTGTTCTTAGATGCGAATTCTGCAGTTGGAGAGAATGAACAAGTTCTGGCTTAGGGAATCTGGTGGCTCTCCACAATCTCACTGCAGAAATGACCTAAGTGTAAGGACGAGGGGAAGAAAAGTAGATCAAGTACGTCATTCTCAATTTCATATCCCTTCCTTCTTCGCTAACATTACATTCAAAACTATGTGTGTAAGTGCTCGTGCCCACAAGTAAGGCTTGGTAATTGCATAATCACGTGCTAGTCACATTCCCCAAATGACACTCATTTTCACAGTGAATAACTATGTCTGAAGTGGGATTAAGTTTGTGTCTTTTCTGTCACATATTGCTTCCTTCAAACTTGATTTTTAACTCAAGCTATCTCGGGTTTCTTCTACTGACTGTGATCACACTGGTGAGATAAACTGAAGGCCTGCAATAGAGGAGAATGAACTACATTCTGCAGTGAATGTCAGCGGCTACGGCCGGGGAGCCTGTATTCATACCCTTCATGGTGGCGGCTACGTGAGCTTCTGAAGTCACAGGACAAGAAATTTATACATTAAAACATTCATGGTATGCTGGGAAATTAAGTAGCTGGGAAATGTTTTCTGTATGTTTCCAACATTATAACTTTCTTAGCTTCAGGATTGGTAGCTTCAGGAGCCTGGAAGTCCCCTGCTAGCAGCACAGGAGGTGAGACACACGGTGAAGGTAAATGGCTTTTGAAGGGCCTATGGGAGCCCAAGACAGTATTGGCTCTTGACCTACAATATTCCATCTCCATACCATGCCCCGGTCAGGATCAAGCAAGTGGTCTGCAGGATTTTAACAAACATGAGGCTGCTTCAGAGAACTTTAGTTCCACAAAACTGTAAATATGCGATTGTATTCTGAAGAAGTGAATCTAACAAGAAGTCCATCCTGATGCTGAATCTGGTCAGGAACATTGCAATCGTGAATTTAGAGCAAGAAAGAGAACGTAAGAAAGTGCGACAGACACGGCCTTGCAGGCCGCATAATTTTTAAATGTGCTAACGTATCCTTGGACTGCTTTTAAGGGAGAAGATAAAGAACATAAAAGTGTTTTGAATAAAGCAAGACCAGCTCTGTACTCTGATAAGATCCACCAGGGATTAGAGGGTTATGGCTCCCAAGGGGAAAATAAACAGCCCCCAGGACCTCAGCCCTCCCTGTCCTCCCATGCTGAGCTCCTGCACTGGCTACCAGCTTCTGTCAGGAACCTCGAGGCAGAGAGGTGCAGCCCCTGGGCACCAGCCCTGCTGCCAATGGTGACTCTCAGGGCCCCCAACCCTCAGGGAGGGCGTGACCGGAACCAGTGGAGACCAAAGACACTGAGCGCAGATTCACTGTGCAGGAGGAAAACAGCTGCTGGCTGCGGGTCCTTTCAGTGCAGAGCAGACGCCCTTGTTTCTCAAAAGAGCTGAGTGCTTGAAAATTGTCTTTGAGTGTTTGAAATCATGCAAACTGGAGAGGCAAATAAGGCAAAACCATTCCCCGCGTGCAGAAAACTCAGCAGAAGCTTTCAAACATGCGAGTTATGAAACAACGCAGCTGGGATTCTTTCAAAGCAGCCAATCAGGTTATTACCCATGCACTGAGGATGTGGCTGTGCTTCCTGCTCCATTTCTCTCAAAAGCAGTTTAAAAGAATCGACAGGCAGCAAGCAAGATGTGGGGAGAGAGGCGAAAGGTGGGGATGCTTTTCACACAGGAATTTGCTTCATTCTGGGAAACTTCCGGCCTTGCTATCTGTCAAAACTACAAAGAAAGACCTTGTCTCTAATTTTTGAGACCCTTTCCCAGAACTTAGAGGGAGCCACCGAGGGGTGGGAAGCCAGCTTTTCAGCCTAATCCCCTTGGGTTGAGTAATCCACATGTTTCTTTGTAAGAGAAATAAATTTCTACATTTCAAAACAGGGAATGTCTCTCTCTCTCTATTACCTTTCTATCCTATCGATCTACCACCTACTTGTCTAGTGCAATGGTGCATGTAGAGCAGATACGGGAAGGAAGAAAGCACCACAGACACACACTTGCAGGCCACGTAATTATTAAATGTGCTAAAGGTGGCATTGGGCTGCAAGCAGCAGGGAAACAAGGAACCTGAGAGTGTTTTCCTTAACAAAGCTGTGCAGCTCGGCCCTGTGACCCACATCCACTAGGGACTGGAGGATTAAGCAGCATGCAGAGTTGTGGCTCCCAAGGGAAAAATAAATAGCAGCGCTTCCTGTCCTGCCATGGTAAGATAAACAGACAGACAGACAGACACACAGATTTCAACTAGTAGAGGAATCTTACGATGCATACAAAAACTAATTTAAAAGGCTCTCACTAGAATGAGTAAAACAAGCAAAGATGGAAAATAACCAAGTTTCATGAGAGTGAGAAAACAGTTGTAAGCCTGTGCATCTTGGTAGCAGTGTACAGTGGTGTGGTCTCCGTGGAAAAAGCCACTTCCTTGGAATGGTACCAGAGCTACCACTTGGCCCAGAAGTTCCACTTGGGAGAATATACTGAAAAGCAAACAAATTAAAAGAAATAAAAAACAAACAAATAAATAAAACTAGGCCTCAAAGCTGTATTTGCTCACCAGGGCTTACAGCAGCCACTGACAGTAGAATGGACAGATGAAATATTGTGTATACGTGTAAGGGAATAAGATTCAGCCTTACAGAAAAGGAAATTCTGACACTTGCTACAAGTCAGGCCTCAGGGATATTAAACTAAATGAGATGCCACCAGTGAAAGTTCTGCTAAGTTTCCACTGCTAGAAGATGCTCAGAGTAATCAAATTTATGGACACATAAAATACACGAGTGGTCACTGGGGTTTGGTCAGCAGAGCAGTAGCTTTTGTTTATGAGCTTAGAGTTTCAGTTTAGGATGACTAACCTTTTTGAGTTTGCAAAATAATGCCAGTGTACATGTTTGTAAAAACACTTTTATATTCCAAAGCAGTTTGGATGATGCCTTTTACTTTCTGTGTGTTTTCCACAGTTAAAAAAAGGAGAACCAAGTAAGGGGGAAATATTGTATGTTTATGAATATGAAGACTCAATATTGCCATGATATCAGTTCTTCAACATGAACTATAGATTCTCAGCCAATACTCTAGCAAGTTATTTCATGAGAAGTCAAAGACTCAAAATGGAGAGCAGCATGTGGAAACAGTATCAGGACAGATTGATGCTGCCTGAACCGAAGACTCACTATACACTGGCGTGGTATTAGTGAGAAAGGGACTACACGATCGAAGACACAGGACAGAGAGCTGAGAAACTGATCTGCACAAGTAGATTCAAATATAAGGGAGTAAAAGTAATTCAGTCAACACAGGTATAGCCACATGCCGACAGAAAAATCAAAGTAAACCCAGACACCGAACTTACATTTTCCACAAAAATTAACCCAAAATGGGTCATAAAACTCAGTGCAAAAACCAGAGATATACCCACTGGAATCATAAGGAAAAAATCTAGAAGAACCTGAGTTTGGTTATGGCTTCTTAAATAGGACAATAATCTATGAATTAAAAGCATTATAATTGAAAGATTTTACCTTACAAAAGGCACAGTTAAGAAAATAAAAATGCAAGCCAAAAGCTGGGACATAACATACATAACAAACATCTGATAAAATTTTATGTATAATACTTTTAAAAAGCATTTAAGATTAAAAAATAGAACTCTCCTTGTCGGTGGGTATGGCCACTATGGAAGACAATTTGTAAGATTTTTATAAAAGTAAGCGAACATTCACCGTCAGGCCCTGCAGTGTCGGTCCTTGGTACTGACACGTGCAGTTGAAGCTCAAGTCCATGCAAATGTTTAGAGATGATTTGTTCATCACTGCCCACCTGCACCTGCACCAGGCTGCTGAGCCACCAGGATGTCCTTCTTTAGGTGAATGTAGACGCTGGTACAAGAGACAATGGAATGGAATTCAGTGCTAAGAAGAAACGCGCTCATAAACCATGGAGAGAGACAGGAAAGAGACTTAAATTCATATCCCTAAGTAAAAGAAGCCAAAAATGACACTTAGAATCTAAAAGATGACATTTTAGAAAAAGTAAAACTATGGGGGTGGTAGTGCAGTGGTTATAGGAAGGAAAAATGAATTAACAGAGTACAGAGGGTTTTAGGGCTGTGAAAATGCTCTGTGTTACTGCACAGGAGTGGGTGCAGCTCTCTCTACCTACGGAAAGTGTGTCACTGAGGGGAGCACATGGGTGAGCAGTGACAGTCGGGTAGGTCATGAGCTAACAAATATACCACCCTGGGGGGTGGGGCAGAGTGCTAGTGAGGAATGCTGAGGTCCCTGGGAGGAGAAGGCAGGTGGGATAGCGCTGCAACTTCTGTGTACGGGCACTGGCTGGTACCCTAAACATGCTCTACAAATAATGCCTAAAAATTGGAAAATTATAATACTGTACCCATGTCACGCTGTTTGCTATGGCTCCTTCCTCAGAATCTCAGGGTCATGGCTGAAAACGGGAATCTGCCCGTTGCTATTGCTGAGGGACCAGAAAGACTTGAGATAGTCTGAAGTCTCCGAGTCACAGCCAGAGGTCAGAATGCAGGGAACAGGAGCTGGAGGAATAATCGGCAGCCTGGACCCACAGGCAGGTTTGCAGGGAGAGATCAAGGGAGAAAGGAAGCATGTCTTTATCTGTGTGAAAGCTGAATCAGATTTTTGGCCCTGAAGAATAAGAAGGTCATATTATGACTATTTTAGAAATATCTGTATACACTACACTAGCTAGAATTACTTTTAATTTATTGTGTACATTCACTACTACATGAACAACTTATAGAATGAAAGAGGAAAAATTACACATCCCTCTTTCCCGCAAAAAAATGTACAAAAAAGCATTAAAGCAAAATACAAACAAATATAAAGTTATTCTACAATATTGAATTTGAAATTCATGTGCACAGCTGAGGGGCTCTGAGTTCTATAAGTAGGACTGCAAAGCCAAATATTGTATATTTATGGCCATATCTGTAGACACATACTGCTGTTTCATTTTCATGATTTTTTTGCTCCTCATTACAAAACCATTTGGGCATAATTGTTAACAACCACCCAATATCAATAAATAACTCAGTTCCGGGGATTCTAGTCTAGTCCTATAATCTATAATACATCAAATGACAATAGTCGGTATGGAAAGTATTAGAATGCAATCTAACCTGACCATTCAAAACCTGATTATGCAAATTATTACATATTAAAATCTCAGGACAATATGCAATCATACATAGTTATTAAGATTTCTTTAAAAGTGGTTCATCATCATTGTGTCACTGCTTAATCAACGACCACACAGCAAGCCCAAAGCCGGGTACCTGGGCGTCTGTCTGTCCACAGCTGGGCTCCCCGCCCAGCACCTCTGTGTGAGCAGTTGCGAGGTGTCCAGACTCTGCCGTGGCTCCTCCTGGAGCTGGGTCCTCTGTCCCCAGGGTCCTTGGGTGCCTCATCCCTGCTGGAGGCTGGCTGGATACTCTGTGGAAAGAAGCCATGTTGAGTGTGGTTTCTGGCCCTGCTGTGACAAGCCACGGGTCCTGTCTGAGGCACACAGAAGGGACCAGGGAAGGGCAGGTCATCAGAGGCACATGTCAGCATGATTCTTACACTGTCACAGTAACTGCAAGAAAGCTAAGCATGATGGTCTATCTAGAATGACACAAAGAATGAACTAGTACAAAATAAACAAACCAAGCAGCAGCTTCTCCCATATAATAATGTATCACTTTTGAGATAAAAATAACTCACAGCAAAAAGAAGCACATCCAAGAAGGCTGGAGGTAAGTGCTGTAATTGCTATTAAATATACGCACCAGCTATTTCCAGATCTTAATGTCAGGGTTCAGTACAATAATGCAATTTTCACTTTTCAAGTTTTAAAAGTAGATTCTGAGACAACTTCACATTACAAAGATTGTGTCCAAAATTATCCGATGACCTTTTTCATTTAATTTCTTTTAAATAAAGAAATGGAATCTCAAATCAAAGAGTTTCTAAATAGTTGAAAATTAGGGGTTTGCAAATATTTAAAGGTTTTCTGGAGTCCAAATATTTTCAAGACATTTTTCCAGTCAAGTTGTCTTATCCGATATGAGTGCAAAAGGATTTATACAATTTTGGGAAAACCAGCAAATGAAACAGAAGGGTCAGGAGGCAAAGCACCTATTCAATGTTCATCCAGAAGGGTTTGGGGGAAAACAATAGTTGGGATGAATACAAATGAATTCAAGGAAAAGAACTGAAACAGAAAAAGATTGCCCATGGAAATTACTTCTGGTACAAGAACTTATTATTTTAGCTGGAATAATTTCAGCGTTTTAAACTTAGTCGTTTTCTTTGGAAGTGAACATTGAAAGCTGAGCTGAATAAAGGTGGACACATCTTGGCAGACACAAGAGGCAGCAAGATGAAAATTAAAAGTCACAAGGACCTCTTGCTGGCCTGGCCTGCGTCCCCGCTGCTGACCAGGTCCTTGGTGCTCCTGTGTCCGTCTAAGGCTGTGGGAGAGCGTTCCCTCCTGCAGGCCGGCTGGCTAAGCTCAGCTGTGGATTCTCGGCTTGACCACACAGTGCTCCACCCTGGCAAGCTGAGCAGGAATCTGCCTCCTCGGAGCACCAACGTGCGGTCATGTGGGTGAGGAGAGGGTTTGACGCCACCACTGCCTCCTGGACACGACCAGGCAAAGGGAACCCCCCCACCAGGATGGCTGCATGGGGTGTTTCTTCCGAGGAGAAGCCCTAAGCAAGGCTGCGTCTGCTGACAGGTCAGTGGCCCTCACCACCTCTCACTAGAGAAATGGTTCCAGCCTCAGGAGAGAACACAGAGGCGAAAGGAGTCTTCAGATCCCTGTTTCATAGTCAGCTACACAGGTGCAGGACACAGGGAAGAGCGATGATGCCTTAGATAAGCTTCCGGACACCGTAGCTAAAATTTATGGCATAATGAGCTGCTAAAGCTACTTTATTACAGTGTCCTTCAGTGTAGATCAAAAGAACAACGCTAAATTACATTTCAACAGTGTAGTCGAGGGACAACGATGTTACTGCAGCAAGAAACATTTATTCAGAACTGCAACCTAAGGATCCGATTTAGCACACTTGAGCAAATGTTTTAGAAAAAGGACTGCAAATATTCTTTATGAAATTGTCATTAGCAGGTTTTAATGACTACGTAGGTAGTTCAAAGTAATTTGTAATAGTTCAAAGTAATTTCTTGAGGAAAATTGCTCAGGTAGATTAAACTTTTATTTAGTTAACAATAGGAATTTGCAACAGACTTATAAAAATTAGGGTACCTAAGTAGACATGTCTCTAAGCAGATAGCAGTTTTACCTCTTCTAAAAATGAAGGCTTAAAAGATGAAATATTATTTTATTTCAAGGAAAGAGCCCTAGATGGTCTCCAACCAGTTGAAATTAATAATTAAATTATGAGAATATTGAATTATTGAATTTTCAGTATCGACATGGATAACTTTTGACTGAAATTCAACACTGCAGTGAAATCTCTGGACATGGTTGCTACCATACCTATGTAATTTCACTTTCCAGTGAACCACAGATAAATTATTTGATACAACTAACTCGAGATAACTTATAGCTTTTATATATTTTATGGATTCATTGGAAAAAATCCAATTCAATACTGGGTGATATGTGCCAAAGTAAGTATTATTTGTCAAATCTATTTGACACTGTGCCATTCTTCCTGCAATTAATAAGGCTGCTGAGCTAATTGTCTATTGAGTCCACACTTACAATAAGAAATTTAAACCTTTGTACTTAACATTGAGGTAGAGCCATATTTGTTCCACCTAATAGCAGATGGGGATACTTTAAATTTATTCTAACCTGGCTTTATGTCATTAAGGTAGGCTTAAATCATGAAAACATGAAAAAAGTGATAAGCAGGGGACAACGGATTATGCTAAAAACATCGACTCATTTTAACATTGTTAATTGACCCTTCTTATAAAACCATGTTTTAAAATTATGAAACAATTCTCTTATCCAAATAAAACAGAGGGTCACATAGATTTTTTTGCAGCCTCCCTTATATTGATTTGCATCATCCATGTTAAAGTTTGAATAGTGAGTGTTCACTTCGATGCTGTAGAGTCTCCCGAGGTGACAGGAAGTGTGACCACGACATGCACAGGAGGAGCCTGCCCCCGTAGACGGCTGTGACCTCAACAGAGCAGGGTGAGCTCAGAGAAGTTCTGACTTGAGTTCAAGAGTGGGTGATGCCCAGGGCAGAAAGGCCCCAAAATTTCTAGCTGGAAGCTACCCCAGACAGCTTCCTGTGGCCTCACCCCCGGGGTACTGAGGCCATGGGACCGGTATCAGTTGAGAGGCTCTCTGGGGGGAGGGCATTTCACGAGCTGTTGTGTTTATTGTTAGATTGCTGAACTTTAGCAATGAAATGGCTTTCATGTCACTATGTGTGTGGTGACAATTTTTCAATACAATACAAAGAAAATAATCAATGAGAGAAAAAAAGATATATTGAGCTTTATGAATGTGAAAATCTTGAAGTCTTGTAAAGATATTATTAAGATAATTCCAGACAAGACTTGGGCAACATATATTTAAAATACAATTTTGATTAAAGGTTTGCATCCAAAATAAATTAACACTGAACAAGTAACTAATTACCTAATTAAGTATTGGGCAAATTATCTTACTAATACCTCATGAAGTGTATACATAAATGTCTAATAAGCAAATGAGAACAGACTCACCGTCAGTTGCTAGAATTTGCAAGTCGGATATGGATGAGACAGAAACCTGCACCCACTGGTGTAGCTAACACTGACACTGATTGAGAGCAAAAGGCGCTTCCGACCGGCAGAGCACTGCGAATTTAACAGGCACTTGACCAGTGCTCTGTGTAGCTAAATGAAGTCACGCCATGCAGCCTGCAGGCAAAACGTCTATCATTTACTCAGCTTAATTGAAAACTCATCTCCTTGTAAAAACCAGCGTGTGAGAGTTTATGGCAACTCTAACTATAATTGCCAAAAATGGGAACAGCACCGTGTTCTTCCACAGATAACGGATAGACATGGCACAGTGCGTGTGTGCTACCTAGTGCTGTTCAGTGACTGTGGCAATGAAAAGACGTTAAAGAACCCTAAATGCATGTACTGGGTGGAAGAAGCCCGGCTGAAACCCTAAGCAGCATCAGACTTGGATTATAGGGTGCTTGGGAAAAGGCAAACGGTGGGAGCGTGATGGTTCAGTGGTTGCCAGGTCCTGGGCAGGAAGAGGCTCGCCCTGCGACCCCAGGGCTGGGCAGCTCATGGGCGTGGGGTGCACTGCCATGAGGGATGCAGAGACTACGCCTTCTCGGGCTCCGCACGGTTTACAGAAAGGAGGAATCGTCATGTAGGGGAATTTTCTTTTAAATTAAAAGAGTCTTAGGAATTGAATATGAAGTGCAGCGTGTGGAAAAATACTATAAACATCTTACAAGTGGGTAAAACAAATTCACTGGAAGGAGCAGCGCCTCCGTGACTAACAGCAGAAGGGGATGTGCATATAATCAGGGTATTCCAGCCCATGAGTTCCTCCCCATAGGGGTTCAGCTCCATAACCTGGTACTGTAATACAGACGTCACGTAACTGAAGGCATTAAGTGAGTGAGCAGCTGATGGCAGGGCCCGGGATATCAGTGTCTTCTCATGCCACACAGGAACCTGGAGGCTTAATCAGCAAGGGCTGGAAGCTACGCTAATGGATGTGGTTGGGCTTAGGGTTGGAGGTGTAAGTAAGAATTCGTGTGTAGGTTAACGCAGATACAGATAGCCATGCCCAGAAATGTTTACAGATGTGTGCACACACCTGAGACTGCGTGCAGGCATGCACGTGTGCACACACGCATACACACACACTCCCCTGCTCTGTGGCTGGAAAGGCCTTAGAAAATGTGATGCCTGTTAACCATGAACACATTTGGTACACAGACCTGGATGTCTAGTACAACTTTCCAAAAATCACAGGCTCATCTCTTAGAAGAATTGGCTGATCCTAGACCTGGGGCAGGAAGTACACAAGCTGAGCCTGGGGCACCTTGTACGGCCAGAAAGCAAGATGGTGTTCAAAATCCCAGCCAACAGAACAAATCCAAGACAAAACCGTTGTAGTAGGGGACATGGGAGCCAATGGAAAGAGCTACACGTGACTGGTCAGGAACAACTGAAGCAACATGAAAGGCGGTCCTTGACTTACAACTGAAACATGAAATAAGTAGCCATGACTATGAGCGAAGGGCACAAATCAATAAACAAGTGGAGAGGAGAGAGTCTCCTGTGAAGAATTCCTGAATAATTGGTGTCGGCTCTCCACACCTCAAGAGTCGGCACCTTACCCCCCATCTTCCACAGTGACGTCCTTCACAGAGGTCAGGATGGGGAGGGGCTGTACGGGCACCCTTGCTGCAGGGACGTCTGCCCACCCCTGCATCGTCTGGGTGACCAAGGCAGCACCAACAGTGAGGTCATATGTCAGGTATGCACCTCCTGGGTGATGTCACGGACGTGGCTCTTTATTTCTGCTTTTTCCCCCGAAATAAGCAATCCCATGTGCTGATTAGAAGACAGCACAGTACAATGTGGTTGACTTTTTTTGCATCTTTCCCCGACATGCTACAGAGAGACAGGACCCTTGCAGATGTTTTATGACAGGACCACAGCACCAGCAAGTGCAGTCTGTCATTAGCATGAGATAAATCAGATGCGTTCTGCCTTCTGTGAAGTCACCTCTATCCGACCCCTTTATAAAGCCTTGTCTTTCTGACTTGAATTGCAAGGATAGCCGAGGTGCTACTGCTGTCCAGGGCCAAGTTGCTGAAAGTGAGCTCCCTGTAGTGAGAAGTATGCTAATTCTGGGTCTGTCCACCTCTGTCTTCAGTGTCATTGCACCTTGTGGCTGGTTCTCATACTCTGGGCCATGGTTTCTGGGACTCTCGTGGGTCTTCTAGCCTTGTACTTCCTAGAGAAGCAGCTCAGATGTGTCGGAAGGAGTCCCTTCTCTTTGCCCAGCCTTCCTCTTTGGTCCTCTGTCTTCCCCGTTTGACTCAGCCCAGTCTCGGGTCTGTATGTACACTGGGTGCAAGGGATCAAGTGCTCATCTTTCAAGGCCTCACTGCAGAAGGAGCCCTACCTTCCCGCGTAGGATTAACCTTCGGTAGTAGGACACCTAGTCTCAGTACCTAATCAGGTCTGTAGGGCGAGCGAAAGCTCGCATTAACTCCTCCTTCCACAAACAGGCGTTCTGATGCAGGCTGACGTGAGGTGACTGGCCGGCTTCTTGGAGTAAGGGGTGAAAGGACCCCCATCATGTTTTATTCCCAGTTATGTTATATATTTTATTGTTCATATGCAGTGTTACACTCTATTAAATGGCAGTTCGGAGGCAGGGAGTTTGGTGGGAATGCGAATTAGCGCAGCACTGTGGG
This sequence comes from Hydrochoerus hydrochaeris, assembly GCA_004027455.1. Taxonomy (NCBI): domain Eukaryota; kingdom Metazoa; phylum Chordata; class Mammalia; order Rodentia; family Hydrochaeridae; genus Hydrochoerus; species Hydrochoerus hydrochaeris. The sequence goes on along the minus strand of PVLA01006467.1, from coordinate 109,386 downwards.
AAACAGCCTTATGGGTGCTTTCAAAACCTGAAAGCATAATCACCCTAGAAATCTGTCAGTGAATGGCTGGATAAGGAAAGCTTACAATATACACCGTGGAATATTATCAAACCATGGAGACAAAGGAAATCATGTCACTCACAAGAAAATGAATGGAACTGAACAGACTCAGAAAGACATGTACTGCATGTCTCCTACCATATGCGGAATCAGAACATAAAGATGGCATGAAAATGGCAGGGAGATGAGTCACCAGAAGGAAGGGACATGGGAGAGGGGGCACTAGGGTGGGGTGGGGAGGAGAGATCCAACCAAACCACCTTAGAGGCAAGTATGGAATTGTCAGTGTCACGTTCATTAGCATAACTAATCTGTGCCAAAATTATAATAAAATCCCACCACAAAAACAAAATGTAAAAGAAAATTAAGTAAAACATAATTATGTATCCTCTTCTTGTCAACATGTAGGTGTAAATATAAGTATATGCTAATTGAAACGTGAGTCATCCATGTCATGGTCTGTTCTACCATGAATCACAGATCCAGCAGCCTGGCCACCCCCAGCGAGCCTGGACTATTCTGGGAAGTACATGAGTGTCTGCACCTGGTCCCCTGGTGGCTCAAGCAGAGCTGAATTTCTGGACCTCCGGACCCTGCCACATCGTTTCTGACTCGATTTTGGTTCTGGAGTGTGGGCCTGATGACAGGAATCTGGGTGCAGAGCGGAGGGTTGGGTGCAAAGGAAGTAAAGATGTTGGGTTTTACATTTGAGACTCCTAAAATAAATGGTTATTTCCATGCTTTCTAACTTTTCACCAAAACTTTGAGGCCTAATGTGGTAAAGACCAAGGTCTTGTTTTTTGCCACAATTTTGATAGAGGAACATACATGATTACCACTATGGAATTTCCCATGGTTTCAATTTGCCTTTATTCACAAAATTTAATTAGTTTGGAAGGTCAAATAATGGTTAAAGGCATAATGAATTTTTACCATTGATTATTACAAGCAAAAAAATAAAAGACAAATGAATGGTGGCAGATATTCATAAATTATATAAGATCGCAGATAGATTTGTTAGTGGAGCAGTATCTACAGGATCTATAGTTTATAGCATATTTTGAAGCTGGATCCCTAAAAGTTTTGAAATATCTCTGTCAGCTGCTCTCATGCTGGCAAAGCGCCCAGCTGATTAGGGTCCCCAAAGGAAAATGCTTGTGGAAATGCGAATCAATGTGGGGAAACGAAATGCTTCAGACCACTCTCTCCTCTCATCCTCAAGGCCGTTATATGGGCTGCACAGTGAAGCTCTGAAGGGCCCCAGGCCAAGTCCTGCCGTGACAGAGGTCACTGAAGACAATGACCTGCAGGCAGCAGTGGAGAAGAGAAACCGTCAGTCCTACCATGTTTCTTAGCTGTGAATTCCCGTCCTATGGAAAGCTGTTTAACTAGTGTCCTAAAGAGCATCTGCAAGTGTCTCTCTGGTGAAAGAAATGGCTCACTCTGAAAATCTGGCACAAGAATTAAGTTAGGAAATGTCGCAGGGATACTGCACAGGGTCAGCTCAGGTAAGGGGCAGGAATCTTGCCTTCCGACTCAGATAAGGTCCAGGACAGACTCTCTGCCTACAGCTGGAGGACAGGACAGAGTGTCCCGTTTATCAACTCTGTCACAGACTCAGGTGAGGAAGTTAGGGACTCAAGAGCTTCGCAAATGCACGGACTCAAGGGATAACATGTACCACACATAAAAAAGGTTTCCACAAATTAATAACTGATCTTTGACCCTTGAATTCTTTACCATGTTGCACACAACTTCTGCAACATAAACACACACACATGGGCCCTGGGGATTTAGCTCAGCGGCATAGGTGCCTGCCTGGCAAGCGTGAGGTCAATCCCCAGTACCAAAAAAAAAAAAACCACAAACCACACACACACACACACATGCACACACATATACACACATGCTCACATGTACATGTGCACACAGACAGATCAGAACACAGGACTTCTTTCAATTATTTACCTAAAAGGCAGGAATTAAGAAGCATTCTCATTTTTAATGATGTCTTTTCTAATCTGAAAAATACCTGGGACAAGGCAGAATCCTCTAAGATGAAAAGGTCACTCAGCTGAGCCCTCTGCCACCTCTCTTTCCTGGCCCTGTTTCCTGCTGATGGGAGCAGCCGGTGGGGACCTTCCCCGCAGACAAACATTAAACAAGAAGGTGACCAGACGCATCAGGGGCAGCTGGGCATGGGGACCTGCCTCCAGTGTCAGCACTCTGGGAGGGCTGGGAGGCTGAGGCAGGTGTTTTTAGAAAGTGGAGCCCCAGCTGGGAACTTAGTGACTCATGAGAGACCCTGTAAGAGAAGTAAAAATGAAATAAAAAGGGCTAGGGCTGTAGCTTAGTGCCAGTGTTGTAGATTTAATCCCTGGTACTAAAACACAAACACACACAGATACACACTCACACACACACACACACATCCAGAAATGCATGATCTAACAATCTAAATGCAGTGGGAGGTAAAACTCTTGCTATAGTTTATCTCAAAACAAGTGATGAACCACTTTTCTTCTAAGGGAAACCTTATTCAACATTAATATGTCCTCACAATAACTTGAATATTTATACTGTTTTATGTTTATTTGATTTGAACAAGAGAAAAATACTAGAGAAATGAATGATTCCCCTTTTATGTCAGCTATGTGTAAGCATCTTTTATGTGCTAATTATTTGTAGGAAAACTGGAAAATAAGAAATGACCTTTTCTATGAGACTCTAGTCTTCTGCCCTTAGTGGGAAAATATTTATAATTTCAACAAAATGTGAAAGTAATCTATATACATAGCCCATATCTGCTAGATTAATACTGTTCCTAGTAAATATGAATAGCCAAGTTTATTTTGTTAATCTGATGAAAAAATGTATCCACATAGCACTATGCACATGGGATTGTGAATCGTTTCACTGTTGGCCCTGAAAAGGCATCAGATCATTGGGACAGGGGCTTCCCGCCTATGCGTGTTGGCACGCGTGTGTGCATGGGGTGAACATGCAGGTCTCAGCACAGCAGGAACGGGACAAAACATGGAAATTCCACAATCCTGATTGCCGCTTTATTGTTTAGAGTAGAAACCTAGCAGTATTGTTTAATTATGAGAACGGCATTTATAAGTAAACTCACCAAATTCTTAAATTAAGAAATTTATTTTTAAAATGTTGGTGTAACAGTAACCTGACAGAGAAAAGCTACTGATTATTCAATTACATCCAAATTAAACAATTATAACCAATGGCCAGAAAGACATTAAAGAGCAAAAGAAAAAGAGCGAGTTTATATAACACAGAAAAAGACATGTCATCCCACAGATAGGTATTTAGCACCCTCCAGTCTGGTCCTAGAGATACAGTCAGGCCACGGGGCTTAATTTCAAGGGGAACACAGAGAAGATGTGGGAGATGACAAAGCTTTGCAGTTTCCTCATGGTGAAATAAATCAAAAATTCTTTTTAAGTTTTCAGAAAAGCTAAACAGCAGATTTGGAATTTCAGGAATTTTATAAAAAAAAAATCTAACATTGGAGCAGGAATTTCAGAACTATTTTGAGTTCAAAGAAAAGAAACAGATAAAAAAAATGACTTGTATTTTGGAGACTGACAACCACGAATGATCATGAAGGAAACCTCAGTGGTGGGCCCTTTTGGTGACACCTAAGATGCCAAAACCATGAGGTTGTCGTACAGAAAAGAGAATAATCTGAATTTACTGTAGAAGAAAATTGGACAGCTTTGATCAGGGAGAGAAAAACTCAGAGAGAGCGTTAGGATATTTGTTCCTGCTGAAGCCTCAGAACAGGCTGGAGAAAAAGGCAGAACAAGCAGTTAGAGAAATGAAGGCTTGAGATGTTTGCATGGAGCTTGGGAAGTGGAGTTGGCAGGGCCTCCCTATCAGTTAGACACATTAGAAGACGACAGAGGCTGATGTCCGCTGTTGAGGTCTCTGCTTCAGCTGTTGCCTGAGGGGTGCTGTGCTCACCCGGCTGCTGCACATTCTTGTATGGACTAGGAAGACCCTGAAATCACAAACTCTAGCACTCAGCCCTGTAAGTCCCCAGTAGAATGAAACAGAACAGATATTTCAGTCAAACTCATCCTTTGAACAGTATTTTACCGTGTTAGACTTGTCTGGCCACCTCTGAGATTTCACTTGTTTTGCAGAAGACAATTGTCGCACTTAGGAGATAGGACGGAGCTACAGCAGGAACAGGGGTAGTGAGTTCCAGGTAGCAAAAGAAACACAAAGCAGAAGGTCTCAGGCGCTGAGCCTGAGACGTGAGATGTCTCTGTGCTTTGGATGCCCACGGCCTGAGCACGGAACCCCCATCACAAAGAGCGCACCATGCAGTGAGTGTCCCGGGAAAACGAAATTCACCCCACTTTGCTGCAAGCAACTTCCTCTCGATTTTACCTAAAAAGCTTCCCAGGGCCGTGCGGTGCAGGCCTGGGAGGCCGGACTGTTTCACAGCAAAGCTTCATCTTCGCAGCCGAGATGCTCTGGCAGGCATTACTTCTCCTTAACGTGTTAAGCTCATGTGCAAAGTTTGCCACGAGGTAACACAGGCAGGCCTCTCTCAGGGCGGCTGGAAATGAATTTGCCGCAGAAGTAGACTTTGAAATAAGAACTAAGCTAAAAGTTTCCCGGTGGATTGATCAAAGGAGGCAGCTGGCGCGTAACCAATGGTCAAGTGAAACTGGTGAGGGATGTGGACACACACTGTCCTTTGCTTGGAAAACGGTGAACCAAACATGAAGCATAATACTTTGAAACTTATCATTAACCATCCGTGCCCACAATTTTATTTCAAGTGAAGGTGCTGTTGCTTTATAGTGGCTTTACCTGGCCTTTATCATGGACATGACCTGGAACTCAGAGAAAACTACTTGACAATTGTTTTCTACCTCGAGAAGACTGACATAAACATTTATTTAATTGTCACTATGTGGCAGGAATTCTCCTGTTCATAATTTTGTCCAGTAATCCCAGAAACACTATGTAGTGTGGGTGATTTCCTTTTTTTTGCTGTCATGATTGTTGTACCTAAAAGTAATAATAATGAGAAGGGAAATTACAAGTTGAACTTAAAATAAGCCAAAGCAGTCAGTCACGGAGTGATATTAAGCATGAGTTCGGGAGAGTTTTGACAGTAACTTGACAGTTTGGGTTGTGTCAGGGTCTAATTTAAAGGAGCTACTCTGCTTCAGGTAGAAATCCACACTTCCCACTTTCCAACGAAGAACGCTCTGCTGTTACATTTCTTAGCCTCTTATGCTATGCCTTCAATTCTTTTTTTGGTTTTTGGGGGTTTTTTTGTTTTGTTTTTGTTTATTTTTGAGAAATAGAAAGGCTCATACTCAGTTAGGGAACCTCAGTGAGCGTCCTAAGAGATTAAGCTGGGGCTCTGGAAACGTATGACCTTCGGAGGCTGTTTGAGGGTGGAAACCCTCTTCCACTTGGAACAACTCATTATGTCTACTGCTCTTTCTCCCCACTCACACAGAAGGAGGCTCTTCACATTTTTCAGAGACAGATGCGTGGTGTAGTGAGGAGAGATGCTTATGCTAATACGCACGGGTCCGGGCCTCTTTGTCGTGAAATAATTACTGCTGCCAAGTACCAGCAGGTGTTGAAAGAGCAGGATTAATTTGTAAGAGTTGAATGACATCATTTTCAAATGGCTTATTAAACACTAATTAGATTTCAAATCGTGTGCCTCTGCATGCACTTGTGGCAGGATCAGAAAGTTTTAACATCTGCGTTGTCTGTGGAGGAGGTGAGCAAGGTTGCAGTTTAATTTTCGTAGGTGGCGGTTTATCGCATGAAATCCAGATGGAGAGATCCAGGCCTGTGCTTCCTAGGCGGGGGATGCCTCGGCATCTTCTCCTCTCGGGTTCTTAGCCACTTAAGCAGCTGTACGAAGCAGCACAATTCCTTCATCTGCTTTTTGTAGTCCAAAGCACTTGCATAATGAGATTCCTTCAGATCTTTTGTCAAAAGACAGCATAGTACTCCTGTCCTGAGAGGAATTCTCAAAGCAGAGTCAGCCTCGTGCTACTAACCCCGCATTTTATCATTCTAAATTTAGAAAATAAATATGTATCATTTATTAAGTGTCATTGCACTGAGTAATTTACCTTTGTGCTTTGGTTTGCTTAGTTTTAAGGCACATGAATGAGGAGGATTATCCCAAACAGACGGAAGCACACCCTCAAGCCCAGAGTGCTGGTACTTAGCAACAAGGCCATTTCATGTTAATTTTGAAAAGCCGAATTACAAATACCTTAAAACACATCAGCAAACAAAATATCTATGGGCACAAATTAATGTGACGGTATTTTTTTTTAAACAGAAGAATAATTGTAACTACATACAACTTAAGAACAGTAAAGGTTTCGTGGGATTACAGCCTGCTGAGCGCACTGAAATACATGGTTCAATTCGAGCTAACAATGTCATATGGAGATTAAGTTGTGTCAGGAACTAATAGCCAGTTACTACTAAAATAACTAAGCTAATGGATTACTCCACACAATAATACTGCCCAGAAAGTCAATTTATTTTATGCCCTTTGTAGGGGGAATAAAAGTACTTTCACCTTAATTCCTCTAACTCTGCAGAGAAAGGGCACACACGGTGGGGTCCTTGTGCTTCTCACTGTGAGTCTGCAAGGCACAGGCCCCTGCCTCTCTCCGCCCCTATCCCAAGCACCCTCCAGGACTGTCCACAGACACAGTGAAATGCCCTCTCCTGTCTCAAAGCACGTGGGAGGCTCAGCAAACATCTGCAGTGTAAGCAGGGCCACAATCGCGGGCTGTGTGCCACCCTGTCCCTTCCCAGGCTCTGCACTCCTCTGGCAGCTGTACTGTCTGGCCCACTAAGGACCACTGCTGTCTACACAGCGTCACACACAAGGCCTCAGAGCCCACTGCCTAGCACCTTAACCCTGCGTTCGCGCAGGATGTGCTAAGGGAGTGGCTCCTTTGTGTTGCGAAACATCGCGCCACCGTACTTGTTGCCGTGATTGCTTCTTGCATCTCTCCAGATTTTGCCCCTGAGATCAGCGTTTTATGCTCTTCATCTTCATCACACTCCTGGGCTTTGTATTTGTTTTAGTCACTTTCCCCGTCACTGAGACATATTCAACACCCACAATTTTAGGGAAGAGAGGTCAATGTTGGCTCATGGTTTTTGTCCATGCTGGGCTGGTTCCCGGACAGAAACAAGAGGGCAGAGGGGCCTGGTGAAGGGAAAGGTGCTCAATTCATGGTGGCCAGAAGCAGAGAGAGAAGACAGGAGCTGGGGCCAAGAATATAAACTTACAGCTCACACCCCAGTGCCACACCAGGGCCACCTCTACCAGCGCAGATGGCTGTAAGGTACCATGATCCAAACATCTTCCAAAAGCCCCACCTCTGAAGGCAAGTATTGCTGGGTCATGTTCTATGTCTAACACTTACAGAAGTCCATGAATATTCCCTGTCCCATCTTCCAGAGGTCTGTGCTCGTCTCTGCATGCATCCTCCGAGTTCCCTTTAAAAGAAAAATGTACCCTTATCCGGAGGCTGGCACAGGTCCTGTTCGCTCCACTGCCCTGATTTCCATCTGCAACAAGACTCTGAGTGTTTGCTTGTGCCTGCCCCACCTTGCTCTCCACTAGCAAAGCAAGTTCCGCCAGCTCTACCCCAGCCTTCCTTCTTGTTGTTCCTGGCACAAAACAGGCATTTAATGACTATGCTCTGAAAGAATCATTGTATTGAATTCTTTTGGCATAAAACCTGCAAATTTTTTAATGATAAATTTAGTTATTTTTATGAGAAACCAATTATCATTTTAGGGATTTAATCAAAGAGAGAAAAAGGAAATTATAGTAGTCTATGATCTTTCACACTAGCTCTGCTGAGTATTTTGTTAAAAGAGAAAAGAAAAGAAATTCCATGCTGGAATGGACCACTTAGGTGAGCAGACTCTGGGTGCTTCCATTTGTGAGGGACTCGGGTGACCACCCTAGAGATTCTGTTCTGGTGCTGGGAAGGGCCACTGGCGAAATGCGTTACCTGCCATGATGGGTGCTGTATTACCAGGATGAAGCAAAAAAAGATGAAGAAGAGCTGGTGTTCACTAGGAAAGACCATCTACTTCCTGTGCAGATGACACAGAAGACCATAGAGGTAGAGAACAGGAAGGCACCGAGTGAACCCGGTGCTCCAGACTCGTACTGGGGGGACACAGGTAGGAGCCAGTGGAACCCAGAAACAGCTTAGGAGACAGACGAGGGAGCATCTCACACTTTCAGTTATGCTGTTCTAAATTGGCTTCCTGTTAGAACACATCCTTAGACATAACTGAAGCACTGTATCACATTTTCAGAAAAGCTTGCATTGATGGATTATTTCACTTATTCACTTAAGCACTTAAAACATTCATTCTGCAACTTCTATGCTGAACCAGAACATACAGACATAAGATGAATGATGGTATTTTTTTTAGTGAATTAGAACCTGAGTAAACACTAACTAATGAGAAATAATCTAGTGCTAAAGAAAGCTACAATATAAATGGGGTTCAGCTCTCAACTATGCCAATATTAATATAGATCGAAAGTTTCTAGAGGATAAGGCACAAAGTATCTTTCACAGTGACACATCTCTAAGAGAGAAAGTGGCTTGCAAGTGTAGAAGATGGCTGTATTTCCAACTCCAATCAAAGTGTAATATTGGCTGATGGAATGTGGCCATGACCCTTGTGTCTGGTGCCCAGACAAAATTTCATTAACTGCATGATCTGTCCAATTGGCTGTGCAGGACTCAATGGAGAAACTGATGAAATCATTGATCCAGTGAAAAATGACCCAGTATCAACAAGCAGCAGTGATCAAAGTGCTTCTCCTCAAAAGCAAAATGCAAACAGAAGTTAAGCATTTCTACAGAAGTTACAGAAAACTAAAAGTACTGTGCTACTCAAATAAACATGGCTACATTGTTCTCCGTATTTTGGGCTCATTTCTCTTTCTGTTCTTTGGGTTAAAATGGCCAGTGATCCTGCATGGATGCTGACTGAAACTTTTGGACTTTCTGATGAAAACCTGTTTGGCAAATCAGGTTTATTGATTGACAGGTTTCCTTGGGATGCAGCCTGAAACTCATAACAAACCTGAGAGCTCATAAGGAAGTCCAGGGTGTGGCTCTGATTCTAGGAGCCCAGCTCATGTCACAATCCTCCGCCCTTCCAGGTGAGAAAGGGAAGCAGCTTTTGCAACATAAATAAATGCACGCTCTTGATTAGATAAATCTTCATTTTCCCATGGGATTATGATGGCACACTTTGTAATACTAATTAAATGTAGCAACCCAAATTTTTGCAGATTAAATCTCTACACTCAAACAGCCAGCACAGCCATTAGCTTCTCAACTTACCAAGTGAATTAACGGAATGGTGCAACACTGAGTTAGCCTGTGAACAGCCTCTTGCGTGGCATTTGCTGGCTGCATGGATTTCATTTGTCTTAGTTCTGCAGTAGTTTAAAAAACAAAACAAAAAAAAACCTTTTTTTTTTCCCCAGAACTTTTAGTATTTCAATTTTTGGCCAAACTCTTATTGAAATTCAGACTTCGGCCAAATTTTTATTGAGAATAGGAGTCTGTCTAAAAATGTTCTACTTTTCTATTTATCCTGTTTCTTTGACTACTCAGGAAAATGCCATCACAAAGAGCATTAATTACAGTGAACTTGCAGGCCAGCGCTGTGTCAGCGGAGAGGTTTCAGGGGACCTCATGTTGCGAAATGGCGTAACCCCATGCAACTCTGCAGAATTTGCATATAAGCTCAGTATAACTTCAGTGTGCACAATATTTCTTAACTTGGCAAATTCATTTTCTTCCTAACATTTCCTTTGGCTGAGATTTCTGTTTTTGTTTGGATAAAAATGATACGGACTATCAGAAAAAAGATAATATATTGCATATTGTTATCTTAAAAGTAGTTGTTCAGATTACAGAATTTAGGCATGAAAAAATGATCAAACAATCAAACAATGAAAACACAAGCTGTTCTTTTTGATGAACTAATACACACACACACACACATATAAGTGTACATATGTACATATAATCTTTGCCCTTCTTTCTTTTTTTCTTTCTCCTATTCCAGTTGTTCTTTTCTTTTGAGCACTTTCTTTCTGTTTAATTTTCACAATATCTATTGTCCATTTTGGATCTTATTTACTCTTTCAGGTTTTTTTTACACTAGGGAGACTATAATGTTTACATATGCACATCTGATTTATTTCACCCATGAGTATGGTCTTAAGTTTCATCAGTTTACTTATGAGGTCTCAAGTTTATCCTTCTTTAGAGCTGAGTAATGCTCCTTTGTATAAAAACATAATATCTTTTTTTTTCATCTATGCCTTGATTGATGGGCATTTGGGTTCTTTCCAAGATTTAGCTATTACAAATTGTGCAGCTATAAACATGGGTACATGTATATATCACCGTGCCATGATGTTTGCAGTTCTTCTGGGAAAATACCCAGAAAGAGAATAACTGGGTCCAAGGAGACCTCCAATCCTAGTTTTCTGAGGAATCTCTACACTGATTTCCACAGTGGTTCCACCAGCCTACACTCTACACTCCCATCAACAGTGGAGAAGGGTTCTTTTCCTCCACAGCAGTGCCAGCATCTGTTAATGATTGATTTCCTGATGATAATCATTCTTTCTGGAGTGAAGTGAAATCTCAGTGTTGTTTCAATTTGCATCTCTCAAATGTTGAACATTTCTTCATGTATTTATTTGTCACTTGTATTTCTTCATCTGAGAACTGCATGTTTATCTCAGATGCCCATTTTTGGATTGAGCCTTTGAGTTTGGGGGAACAGGTGTTTTTCAATTCTTCATATGTTCTAGATATAAGTCCTTTTTCTGAGGGACAGTTGGCTAAACATTTTTCCCATTCTGTGGGTTTTCTTTTAACTCTGTTGGTGATTTCTCTTGATGTGCAAAAACTTTTTAGTAAGACAAGATCCCAGTTTTTGATTCTTTGAAGTACTTCCCATGTAGTCTGCATTTTTTCATGAATTCTTTGCCTACCCCTATATGCTCAAGATTTCTACCTACCTTGTCTTCCAGTACTTTTAGTGTTTCTGTTTTAATATTTAGACCTTTGGTCTAATTTGACTTTAGTTTAGTGCATGGGGTGATAGGCATGAGTCTAGTTTTAGTGTTTGGCATGTGGGAAGTCAGTTTTCCCAGCACAATTTATTAAAAAGACTATCTTTCTTCTACTGGACATTTTTGGTTCCTTTATCAAAGATAAGGTGACTGAGTGTGTTTGTAGTTGTTTATGCATCTTCTAATCTGTTCCACTGATTCTCAAGTCTGTTTTTTACCAGTACCATGCTGATTTTATCATAGTAGCTTTGTAGTATAATTTCAAGTCAGGGATTGTGATGCCCCCTGTCTTGTCTTTGTTGCCCAGAATTGCCTTTGCTATTCTAGATCTCTCCTGTTTACAAATGAATTTTAGGAAGGTTTTCTCTAGATCTGTGAGGTGTGCTAATGTTATTTTTATCAGAATTGCATTAAATTTGTATAACAGTTTCGGGAGTATGGTCATTTTCACTATGTTGTTTCCTCCTATCCAAAAGCAAGGATATCTTTCTATTTTCTGATATATTCTTCAATCTCCTTTCTCACAGTACTATAGTTTTCAATATATAGCTTTTACATCCTTTGTGAGATTGATTCCTAACTATTTCATTTTTTGAAATTCCTAAGTATTTCATTTTGGATGCTACTGTGAAAGATGTTGTTTCCACAATTTTTCTCTCAGTAGTTTGTTGTTTGTGTTTGTTGTTTATTGATCTTCTAGTGTTGACTTTGTGTCCAGCTATGCTGCTGAATTTTCTTATTAACTCTAGTAGTCTTTTGGTGGATTTTGGGGGGTCTTCTATGTAGAATATAATGCCATCTGCAGATAATGATAATTTAGCTTCTTCCTTTCCCATTCTTATTTCTTTTGTTTCTCTCTCTAGTCTAATTGCTCTGGCTAATGTTTCCATTATTGAAAAGGAGTAGTGACAGTGGATGTCCTTGCCTTGTCCCTGATTTTAGAGTGAAAGCTTTCAGCTTTTGTGCATTTTTTATGATGATGGCTGTTGGTTTGTCATGATTTTTATCAGATTGAGGCAGAGACCATCTTTCTGATTTTCTGTAGGTTTTTTTTTTAACTCACAAATAAGTGCTGGACTTTATCAAAAGCTTTTCTGCATCTACTGAGATGATCTTGCCATTTTTGTCTTTGGCTCTATTGATGTGATGTATTACATTTGTGGCAGAAGCTAGCTCCATGTCCCTGGTGAGCAGTTGAAATGTATAAATAGGCACGCACACACACACACACACACACACACACAATCACCTGTGGGAAGTGTCAAGTGCTCTGGATTTCAAAATCTTACTATAAAAAGTTCAACTCTCTCATTCATAATTTTCAACTTAATTATAAATTCAAATAGTAAAATTTTAATAGATTAAACAAATGATTATTAACACTTATGTTACTTCTTTTCACTTTTTGAAATGTGACTAATGTAAAATTACAATTTCATGCATAGCTTAGATGATATACTTAGGAGGCAGCGTTTGGCTGGAGTGAGCACCAATGAATCAATTTGAGCCTTTAAATACCAAGGTAGACGATAGACTGACACCATGAATGGTGAATACTGAGCACAGAGATGAGCAAAACAGTTAAACAAAACTCTGCTCCCTGGGTGAGAGAAGCCCGCTGTGAAATAACAGGAGAAACGTGTGAGATATGGTAACCGCAGCACAAGGAAGTCTCAAAGAATGGTATCCCCACAATTTATTAGCCATTCAGAAACACACTCTGGATGTCTTTGAGAGTATTTTACTTTATTCCAAACCATAACATAAATAGCAGAAAATAACATGGTAAATTAAAACATGATTATTGCCAACCTAATGAAAAGTTAGCACAGTAATAATGAGGCAAAGGGGAAGCTTACACTGAATAAGTTCTGACAGTGCTGCAGAAGGTAGCACCAAAATACTCAATATAAGAGTTAATTAAAATGTAAACAGTAGTGAGGGAAATCAAAATGTCCATATACTACTGTTAGAATCAATCTTTAGGATAATTTGGGATACATAGAAAGCCTAGAATTCTTTGTTTAAAATTAAATAAATACATAATTGAAGCTTTAGGAAGAAAAGGACAATAATGGAGCAAACCCCAAACTCGACTATTTCCTTAGTATAAAATGTGTATATATGATGAAAAATGTATACTCGGAGAAAGCCATAGTTATCTAAAATAATTTCCCAAATTTCCAAATTCACACATGTGCCTTTGTATCTGTACCTATAAGGACTCACACCTGTGTGCACGTGTGTGAAAGGGTTTTAAACACATGTGAGAAACAGGCCCTAGTCATAACTTTCTTATGACTCAAGGAAACAAATTTTTTTAAAAAAGCCAAGCAGTCAATCAGCCAACCTTGCCAACACAATGGGAGAAACTTTACTTCTCTTTTCTGGTTTTCTGTGGCTCTTGTTCCTCATACAGAGTTGGGCTCTTTGAGACCTGGTCGAGAGGACATGAGTGAGCTTTGTGGGTGCCACAGATTTTCCCCCACCGAGTTTGTCAGGGTTCTCAAACCAAAGCAAAAGCTTGGGCTGTGAAGTCGCCATGTGACCCACCTCGGTGTGAGCTCCTCCATGCTGGCCGGGCCTGGCCATGGCTTCGGCTGTGTGCGTGCTCCGGTATGCAGTGGTCTGCACTGTGTCAGCTGACATTTTAGGTTTTAGTTCTGTGTGTTACAGCATCAATTTAGAATGCAAATTTAAAATTACTTGGAGAATTTTATTTGCCTGACCATGAAAGTTTCTCACAGAGGTGCGGCTTGGAAGTAATCTCTGTTCCTGCAGGTGAGGAACAGAGGCTGTGTTGACAGTTTCCATCCACAGAACACAAGCGGATCATCGAAATGGGCAGGGTAGAAAAACCAGAGCACACCTTCAGCCTCCCAGTAAAGACATGCCAGGAAGTGTCATTCCAAAGGACAGAGTGGTCTGGGTTCTTTTTCAGTAATGCAGATTTGCAGCAAATTATGCAATACCCATATCCAAAGCGGTAGGAAGAATTGTTTCTGGGGACAAGCATGGATCTGAAAACGTTTTGGTTATGATAAAAGCATAGCGAACTGAAACGATTTCACCTTTCACCTCAAGAAACAGGTGAAGCTGGATGTGGTGGCCCATGCTCATAAGCCCAGCACTCCAGGAGGCTGAGCCAGGAGAACTGCAAGCTCAAGTCCAGCCTGGGCAACTTGGTGACTCAATAAAAAACCCTGTCTTAAACTTAAAAGAAAACTAAAGCCTGGAGAAAAAAATCCTAGGCTTTGAGGTTAAAGATATAAAGAATAAAACAAAAGCAGAGAAGTAGAATTGAACTGACTCTGTGTACCCACTAGAGATTGAGTAAAATCTGAAGAATAAAGGCTCAGCTATAAAATCCATATAATGATGTATTTCCGGTAACTTTTTAAATGCAATTCTTAGCAAAACTTGGAGAAGCAGAGAGCTTGGTGTGGAGGGCTGTGTCTAGAATCTCATGTCACATCCGCTGATAACACTGACTGCAATGAGGGGTCAGGAAACGAGGGGGAAACGTGAGAAGTGGTCCTGGTGAAGAGGGGAGGTAGTGGCAGGGAGGACAGGCAGTTCCACCTAGGAGAGACACGAGAGCATGTGACATGATCTGATAAAAAAGAGAATTAGCAAATTATGGCAGCAGACAGCTCAAGGAGCAGCACTTCAGACCAAGCGATCAGCACCTGTTTATTGGGCCATAATTTCTCAGTGGCCAAGGACTGAATCTTCCTTTCTGTGAGCACTGCCTTTGTCCAGTGCAGTGCTTATTGCCTGGTGATGTTCCGTCAACAGTCACCACAAAAGGAAGACAGTGACTTCAAGAACAGCAAACAAGGTGACCCTGCACCAACTCTACAAAAACAAAGCAAAACGAGGCATTGTTTCTTAGACGGTTTGGGTGCAGCAAACCATACTTCAGACTTTATCGATTTCTCTTCAGTGTCACTCGTTATAATTTAGAGAAGTCATCTTTATTATGGCTAATATCTACAACCACTGACGGATTTCTGCAGAAGAACTGTCACTTTTCTATATTTTCTTTTTGTATTTTTTTCACTTTTTCACCCATTCTTTACATTTTAATGATAAACCATACACATTCTCAGCAAATATATTTCCAGCCTCAGCCACCTAATTTATTTTAAATTAATCTACTGCTCTACAGTTTTTGGACACACATATCTAACTAAATTCAGGTCTTATTACAAATGGGAAAGAAAGAGATTTACTTACAAAGTGTGAAATTGCCTAATAATCTCATTCAGTTCTTAAAGGTACTGAATTTTTTAGGGTGTTCTAATGGGCTTTATGACATCAGGTTTAAGTTTTGTTCTGATACATAAACAAAATAACCATTTTGTATTTTCTAAAAATGGAATTCATGGTGAAAGTTTCCCCAGCCTATTGCAGGTAATACATCCATGCTTAAAATTCTGCCAAAATCATGCAATCCTTCTAATCCTAAAGCCCAAAATAAATGATAGAGATACCGAGGTGATTAACTTCAAATGTCCTCAGTAAATAATAATTATTTCTAAAATGTTAAGAGTTGACCTTTTCAGAGAAGAAGAGATTCAATGAAAGGAAGTTATCTAAAATGTATTACTGTTGAAATAGCTGTTTCTATTTTAAACTATAATCAATATGGGAAAATATTATGAGTCTAGTCTCCGTGTTTTCATATATTGTAGCTCTTGTTCATTTTAATTTAAAAAAAATGAAAAGTCTGAAACACTTTTTAAAAATTACATCTACCTACAAGGCAGAAAATATTGTATATAACCATGCATTTTCTAAGAGATTATAACACAAGAAATGTTGGCCAGAAAATTATGTGAGTTGAACTTTTATCTGTTTAGGTAAGGGTCTCTGTGAGAGGCATTGTTTTTCTGTTTGCTTTCTCTTTTGTTTTTTCATAACTAACTTATTAAATCCAAGCAGTCTGTAATACTTAATGGTACAAAGTTGCTATAACTTTTCGGTTTGATCTTTCCAAATGCCGGTGTCTTAAAGCTCTCTGGTAATTTGCATAGTGGATTATGCTCCATGAGTCCTCAATGCATGTTTCTCAGTTGCATCTCTGAATTGTAAAGGTTAGCTGAAAATTCGAGTGTGCAAAGTGAAAGGCTGTATTCACCCAAAGCAGCCCGTGGCCTGTGGCCTGTGGCCCGTGGCCCGAGGAAAGCTCAGCAGCCTGCCTGCCTGCGAAGTGTGTGGGTCCTTCCATCCAGGAATGAAGGAATGACTGGGGTCCCTCACGGTGTGGCTCCAGGTGCCACTGCACTGCAGGGTGCTGCCCTCTGAGAGTGGCCCCAAAGCCCGCGGTCCTGAGGCAGACCTGTGTGGTCAGGTCCCTGAGCTGTCCTCATGCGACAATCAGAAGGTGACTTCTTCAAGAAAAGGGGTTTACTGAGGGCACACTTTAATCATTTCAGATAATCGAATAGTACTCATCACTAGTGGACTGAGGCAATTCTAACACTCATCCATCAATACGATGTCCATGATGCAGTGATTCCTTGGGAAATCATGTCCCAGCAGCACTGGGGTGAGGGGACTGCAGGCAGCTTGTCTGAATGTCCTGCTGGGTTACCACATTCTCTCATCAGTGGCTCTTCATAGTATATATTCTTACATGTGTTATAAGACAGTGAGCTACTTTTCAGGCGTGGTACAGTGCACTATAAATAAAAAATCAGGAATATAAAACAAGCTCACTTTCACCCAGCTCCATTAGGGTCCACGTGGTGTCCCTGAAGCCTCCTTGGTCAGTGGTTTAAAGTATGCATGTTCTTCAGGTTCCCCTGGTTCTTACTTAGAATTCCAGTTCTGTCGCTCAGAGAACTGCATGATTCCTGCCTTTGATTTCCTTAGCAAATACAAGTTCTTTCACATCTCTGTTCTCTTCCCTTCACGTAATGCCAGCATTTATGTGAGCACCAGTTACATTACAGGGGATTCCCATGTGAACAGCGTGAAAACAGCGCGAGGAGACTGGGCGAACTGAAGTCAGTTCTGTCTGGGCGTCGTCTGCTTTCATACCCAGCTGCTGTTTTGCTGTGACCACAGGTAGATTTCAAACTGCTAAGTTTCCCTGTGTGTAAAACCAGAATAGTGATTGTACCTAGTAAGGAAAATGCAACAGGCCATAGGGTCACTATTACTGTCTATATGACTATCTCTGTATCATTGGTGTTACACCACTATCAGTTAAGCTGATATTTACAGCATTGAAACAAAACATTTGATTCTGGATACCTTAGTCGTATTCTGAAAAATGAAGTATTCTTAAGACTGTTCATTTTAAGAATATATCCACATGCAATCTCATATCCATGTGTAACATGTACCAAAGAGACACAAAGGAAGCCTCACATTACAGTCATTAAAATATTTAGTTGGAAGACAAAGTCATTAATTGACGGATTTAAAAGTTAATGCTTTCCTCTACACTGGAAGTCAACATTTTCACACTGAAGTTTTAAGATTAAAAAAGAACAGTATTTTAAAAAGTTTAAGAATCTTTTAATAATACTATAATGAGGCAGACAAAACCATAATATTAAATAAGTATATTGTGACCAAAACGATGCTGAAGAACCTGCAGGGTAACTGTGCTACATCATCAGGCAAATCTACCTGGGAAACCAGACCTCAAACAATTATCAGTTATACTATGAAAGTAAAACTTGTGTGCTAAAGCAAGTTTAGAAATTTTATTAACAGTTTTAACTACAAGCGATTGAAAAGTCTTGGTAGGAAACCTGTGAAATGCTCGCCCCGTGCAGAGGCATGAGCACCTTTATCATCTCTAGAAGTTCCTGCTACTCCTTCCTAATAATTTGCTTTGACACCTTTCTACACCAACCCTGATTCCAGGCGAGCTCTGATCTTTGTTCTCTCATTGTACAGCAGACTGCATTTTCCGAAACTCCCACTTGACGTGACTATTTTGAGGTGCGCTCTCACTGCGGTAGGTATCAGTAGGCAGTGAGAGAGATTCTGTTCTCAGTACGCCTCTGCCTTGCCTCCTCTGTCACGGGTGTCTGGGTTGGTGTCAGCTTTGCCAGTTGACGAGGCAGCCTCCGCCGGTGACTGAGCCAACACAGGTTTACATGATTTCTCCAGCAGACTGACTGGATCATATTTTAAGTGCAGGCTTAACTTTATTTTAAAAACCCTGCCAACCAATTTTCCAAGGTAACCATGTAATTTTCCAGTTCCCTCTATTAGAATAGATTTTAGCTATTCTGTACCTTTGCTAAGCCTTCCCCAATCTGAGACTTCAGTCATTCTATTAGAAATGTAGTAGTAATTCCTATTTTATAATTTGCATTTGCCTAGCGACTATTCCTGGGCAACTTTTTATGTGCCTATTTTTCATACATTCATCTACTTTGATGAAAACTGTATGGTCTTACATGATAAAAAAAAAAATTAAGGGTAAAATGGTTGGAGATTTATCTTAGTGGCATAAGCACCTGCCTTGTGTGCACATGGTTGTGAGTTTGATCCCCAGTATAAAAACAAAATCAAAACCTAAGGGTAAAAATCTAATGCAGTGAGAATATTATAATTTAACAATAGAATTTATAATAATTGATGTTTGTTCTTTGTTTTTGACATGTATCAAAAGAAAACACTAACTCAAAATATAAAGATACGTTTATTGAAGGAAAAACCTTAACTCAGAAAATAGCTTCATAAGACCTCTTGACACACTGACAGAAATGTTTTAGAATGAGCTACTATAGGACAACATTTTCACCAGCATTTTTGTTGACACTGAAAGGTCTTCTGTTTCTCTGACCAAATACTCTTAAAATTGTTTGGAACAGTGATGTCACAGAAGAGCCCTCCTCCTCTCAGCTCCTTTGGGCGACATCTCCCAGAACCCCAGGGCCTTGGTCCACAGTGTGGATAAACGCGTGGCCACCCGCGTTTGGTCCCGGGTTATCATGGCTCATTTTGCTCCCCAGCAGTGCACAGTGCAGAGTCTGGAGTCCTTCTGTCCCTTTTAGTCTCCTCTCACCTGCTCTAGCTCTTCATTTGTCCTCTGCAGCCCAGAACACTCCTCTCGAACGATGAAATGCATCCCTCGGTGTGGTCCAGCCTGCTCTCAATGACACTGATTTTAGGGATGTGATGGGAATGTCACAGAAATGAACCAGGTCTTGCAGTGCTGTCTCAGAGCCCACTGCATCACTATGACTTCTTGAAGGTGGTCCTCTCCATGCTCATGTGACGAGGGAGGTAAATTCCAAGTTCCCCCACCATACAGCCAGTATCCCCCGTGTTCATATTTGGGCCTTTGGGGTGAGTTACTAGATCCAGCCCACACTCGAGGGGGTTGATGCATTTATTCAATTGCTCATTTTGATCAATATGAACTTGAAAATAGTTATATTATACTTTGGCTATTTAAAGAGTGTAATGTAATTTAACACTGCACGCTTAATTGTGTTGCTTAGATTCTTTCAGTTTTCCATTGGAAAATCTCTCTGGTTGGCCTTTCTGCTCCTAGGACATATCTCCATTTTGTGTATTCAGCACTTCCGTGCTTTATGCCCTAATAAATAGACTCTTAACTCATATGTTCTGAACTTCAGCTGGGAATCAATAAGTTCTCCAAGAAGGCCTTCCTACTTCTTTTAACAAAATACTTATAAATTCTGAGTGCTGAGTGCATGCATTTCTACCAGACTGTCTCTGCCTTGAGGACTTCTCAATGAACAGAGCTTGGAAATAAACATATCTAAATAAACATATCTAAACATATCTGGGCATACAGGTATATCTATAAGCGATTCTATACCTGTGTGTAGCATATATATATATATATATTTACATAAACATACAATATACATGCATGTGTATTCAATTAGGTACACAGATAGATATACTTAAGTTCATGGCAATTTTTCTTATTTTAATACACCATCACACATTTATTCTAATTTTCCTTCTTGTTTATATGCTACTTTGTTCTCTAAAATTAGAAATGTGGTTTATCATTCTCTGCCAATTGATTTATTTTTTTAGTCCCAGAATATTGCAAAATTCTTGCAAAATTTCAAACCCTTACCTCCATATGACACAATATAGTGCAGTATTTATGAAGAGTAACCTGTCATTACTTTGTTTTCTAGATGAAACAATGTTTTTTTTTAAGTCTACGTGACTCAGTTACTGCCCTCTCTGTTCAGCAATATTATGCCATATATATTACACAAAGTGATTTATTTGTCATAACCTTAATCCCATCCTCAGATCAGTCAGCATCCTGTTTGATTTTTATTTAATTTGATAGAGCAAAATTTACTCAGTGGAGTATATTGGTATGAGTTTTACAAATACATAAAATCAGGTATTTACCATTAATCATTATTTAATGCAAGTATGCCATCATGGGACACCCTCTTGTGTACATAGATAGAATAAAACCTCAGAGGTGGAAGATGAAAATAGGAGAGAATACATTTTGAAGAATAAATGGCCAAGACTTTATCTAAGCTAGTGATGTCCCAATAGAAAATTGAAAGAACATCAAAATGCTCTAGAGGTGAAATACTGAAGTGCCGGATGGAGAGAGATGGAGAGAGAGAGAGAGAGAGAGGAGGGCAGTCAGAGGACTCCAATGTCATTTTGTTCAAAAAGGAACGGATGACAGCCTACTCCTTATCATAGATGATGGAAGTAAGAAGACAATGGAAGAACATGAAGTGTGTAAACAGAATCCATCAATTCCTAATTTTATATCCAGTAAAAGTGCACTTCAAACGGTAAACAATTTAAACAAATGAAAGATATATTTTATATTGTTAATTGTTAAGGTAAATTCTCCAAGTAGAAGGGAGCCAACTGGGTCATTTCTGTTGTACAATCATGTTCAAATCCACTGCCTCTTCCTCAGTATTGTCTGAACTACTGATGATCCTAGCAAACATCTTCATCTTAGCTCACACT
Organism: Hydrochoerus hydrochaeris; assembly: GCA_004027455.1. Classification (NCBI taxonomy): domain Eukaryota; kingdom Metazoa; phylum Chordata; class Mammalia; order Rodentia; family Hydrochaeridae; genus Hydrochoerus; species Hydrochoerus hydrochaeris. Next base: position 88,181 of record PVLA01006467.1, on the reverse strand, counting down.
GCGGTTCTTAGCACTTCTGCTTAATCATTTCTCATGGCTTCACTCTTCTTCTGAAGTTACTTACATGTCCCCATAGTGCCTACCCTCTTCCTGGCCCCTTTGTCATACTAAATAGAGTTATGGTTACATTTCTAGATGAATGGTTCAACTTCAGTCTTATACTAGCCTCTGTTGGTCTTATTAATTTGTGTTAATTCAGTTAAAAGTTTGGGTGAAATTTTTGCTGTGGTCACTCTCAGAATTGGGGATTCATAGTCTTCTGAGGATATCTTGCCTTCTTTCATTGAATTTCTTTTAGTGCTGGAAATTGAACCCAACTGACAGTGTGAGTAGAATACAGTCTGGTCATGCAGAAGACATGTTCTCTCTAAGAAGCAGAGCAAGGGGGTTATGCAAGTTCATTCCCACTACCAGCATGGTGGTGAACTCCTGCAATCCTGTGACTCTGGGAGGCTGAGGCAGGAAGGCTGCAAGTCAGCCTATGCAATTTAATGACTTAGTGAGACACTGTCTCAAAATGGGAACCTTAAATAAATGCTGCAAATGTAGCTCAGGGGGAGCAAGAGCTGAGGAGGTGATTCTGTCCCACTCACAGGGCTCATCCTTGTCAGGAGCCCTTAACCATGAGAAGACGACTTGCTTGCTATTTTGAAATCTTCAGACAGAATCATCTCCTCATTTCAAGACTCGAGCCAACCTGCATTCATCTGCCTTTCCCCTCGCCATGTGTCGGGAGTCCCACTTCATCCACAGCTTGGCTCAGAGAACTTGGTCGGTTCTGCCCCAAGGCACCCAAGTTCCCAGACCTGCTTCTCAGTGTCAGCTCTGCCAGCTGTGGTAGAATCTACCACAATCTACCACAGGGTTGATTTTGCCCTGTGATGTTACTTTCTGCTAGATTCCAGGACACTGTTGGGTTTCTTTTTTCATTTTCCTCATTAAACAGAACAGAGTTGCCCTTAGCAGACTTCTGTCCTGCATCTGACCTTTCCAGTCCAACTGGTTTCTTTTTTGGTAGCTACATTTTTAACTCTATTGAGATTCCCTAGAAGTTTGCAATGAAATTTATACCATGGTCTCAAACTAGCAGCACTTGAATTTTCCGTTAGTAATAATGAGCTTTAAAATTCTAAACGTTCATGTAGAAACTAATTATATGAGTAGAAATGCCCCTATCTCTTCCTAGATCTTAAAGTTATATTCTGAATAAAGCAGCATATCTTATGCAATCATTCTTCAATTTCATATTGTTACACGTTCCTAATATAATCATGTCACCTCTATCACTTCACCAGTCTGTGATACTGATGTTTAATCATGGATGTAAAGCATGCAATATTTCATATATAAAGTCTGACATATAAAATACAACAATATTGATGTATTATTGCTGTTGTCATGATTTTGTAATAATTACAAACCACAGCTGGTTATGCAATATTTTAGCTAACAGAGCAAATTCAATCTCCAACTTTCTTCTGGGAAGAAATTAAGATAGGTTAGTTTTTCACTTTTGTTCGGAATGTTTATTTGAAAGTGTTCTGATTGCTTGATGGGACCTTGTGGTGGAAGATACACATGGATTCCTCTTGGTGCAGCAGAGCCCGGAGTGCAGGAAGAAGATGAGGCCCTGTCTTGGTGAATCACGCCCACTGCGGTGAGAAACACAGGAGAACGTCAGCAGTGGGGAACTGCCGCTAATCTGGGACCCCAAGACCTTGAAACTCACCCCTACACTTCACAGGAATCTTCACAGAAACCCTGGTGGAGTTCTGCAGGTGAGACAGTTAAGGGACGTCCATTTGGAAAGCCACAAAGACATCCCCCTACATGTGGGACCCAGAGAGATGAGGAGACAAGGGTGCTGATGTCTTCTACTTCCTCAGGATTGGGGTATGTCATGGATTAAAAGCTGGTGGTCAACTTAACGATAGCTGGATTACATCAGCAGGGTGCTGAGTGTAGATGTTCCACCTGGGGAAAGTCATCAGCATAAATAGAGATGTGGAGAAGGAGAAGGGAGGCTTTAATGTGCTGAGGCGTTGTGGGTTCTCCTACGTGTTGCTGTTTGAGCCATTAGTTCTCCTGGAGAAGCTCTGGTCCTCACATTGATCATTGCTTCCTGGCTCTGGAGGGGAAGACGTGTGCTGCTTGGTCTCCAGGATGAACTCGTCACTCTGGCTTCCTGGCATGTACTCGACTGTACTTATCATTGGAGGTGTTTGGGGCCTCCATGTCGCTGAGAATGGCTGTGGTGCTTTTCAGGACAGCCCTGGTCTTTGTTGTGAGTGTGACTTCTCTGCTCCAGCATAGAACCCTCAACCTACCAGCACAGCTCCTTCACCCCGCTGTCATAGACTTTCTAGCTGCCACCGCTGACATTTGGGCCTTTCCAGCACGGATCCATAAAATGGGCTGGTGTGAGTCCTTCCTGTGGGCGCTAGGCCTCCAGTTGGACTTGTGGGAGGCACTGTCATGGGCTCTGGGTCTTACAGACTCATACAGGACATTGCTGTGGGATTCGGACCCTTGACTAAATATTCTGTGTTTTTGGTATTATGGACAGATTTCCTGCACTTTGTGTTAACTCTGGGTGACCATCATAAATAATATAAACTCCATGTCCAGATTCTAATTGTTCTCCTCATAACCATTGACTACAACAAGGTCAGAGGACTCCACGCATGTGTGTGAAGTCTTCCTTTCCGGATGGGACAGAGGACCTGATCTCCAGGTTGACACCACTCCTTCACTCTGGAAGCCCTGCAGTGCTTGCTGTGCAGTAAATGATATTAAGCTGAGATGGTCCTGGCAGGCAGGCACTGGTGAAGCCCCCCCGTAGTGGTTTCCCTTGGGGATAGGGCAACTACATGTTTTTGTGTCATGAGGTGAAATGTCAGCTGTTTAAGGAGGCTCAAAACTCTTAAAGTATTTTTTCAAATATACAGGTGGGCTGGGCTCAGGCTGAACAGCGCATCCCTGCAGAGATGAGTGATTCTGCTCACACATGTCACTTCCTGCAGCCCAGAGGTCCAGGCTGAGAGACAGCCCTGCCACAGCTGGAGACCTCTCCACTCTGGAGAAGGAGCAGGCTGAGTCAACGGTAGTGGATCTGGTAGGTTGTCAATTCTCTGTTAATACAGATTTGAAGAGAAGGAGAAGCACACAGGTAACACACAGAGGAACCTCGGTGCCACTTGATTCCGACATTATTCGGTGATGTGTGGTGCAATTGCATGAAGCACTGGAAAGTCTGGCACAGGTTGTCATCTGAACAGAGAAGACAAAACAAATAGCTCCACTTTCTCTCACACGTGATGGGGATGCTACACCCGGGATCACGTTAGACTCAACCTGTCAGACAAGCTCCTTCACAGAGGAGAGGTTTCACTGCAACATGGGCTAAGTCGAGATTCTGTGCTGTCCTAGGGCATCTCACAACCTGAACACCGCCTCATGAGGAAGCTTGATGGTATCTGAACAATCCTGCTTTATGACAAAGATATATGTGGCTGTGGCCCTGAGCTCAGCCATAACCTGAGCTGAATAACCCACCTGGAAGGATCCATCGATCTGGTGATCGGGAGAGGCTGCAACTCCACACAGGATCACACAGTGTAAAATATCTTGCTAGCGTCCTTATTTTTTAAACCGAGTTTTGGTAAAATATAGCAGCCTGCATGAAAATGTGTAGTAGAGAATTACAGGTAATGATTGGGAGCAAATTCTACAGGAGTCTGTGTCCTCCTGCACATCTTGAGGCGAGGGATGGAGGCACGGTTTATGGGTTTCCTTCTGAGGCTGTTTATACTGCAATCGGCCTGGGAAGACACGGTCTCCTAGGCAGAAACAGATCCATTCCCTGACCAGGCTGAGTAAGGCAGCAGCTCTCTCTGATGCACAGGTTGGGCAGACTCAGCAACACCCCTGATAAGGAGACCGGGGCCTCCTGAACTGTTAAACCACAGCACAAGCCCTCCAGAAACTGGGCATCTGAGCCATCATGCACGGGACCAAGGAGACCTGGAGTCAAGAAGCCAATCCGTGCAGAAGGGCAAGGCCCGCTGAGCCAGGAGTAACAGAACCCTCCATCCCAGTCCCGGGCTTCTTACGCTACCTGCCAGCACCCATAAAGCTGCAGCTGCTCAATTTATTAACTTGCAGATAAGAAAACAGTCTGAGACTCATCACAGGCAGGATCTACGCTTTGCACAAAGTGCACATGACGAGTTTCTTCCCCACCCAGGGAACACACAGGATGGGAGCAACTCTCTGACCTCGGAGAGCGGTGTGTGAGGACATCACCCCATGCTTCCCTCAGAGGCAGGAACCTTTGCAAATCAAAATAAAACTCATAAATCAAAACAAACAAGTGTCTTACCTATTGCCTTGTGATCATTTCATTGTTTTCTCCCCACATCAGCTACCAATATTTATATATTTATATTTCCTCCTCTTTCTGGTTTCAAGGTCGGGGCGCCACGGTCCTCAGCACAGGGTCCACAGCACAGGCCCCCCACCCGCTCGGCTGCTGTGGGCTGTGAATCAGTGAGTGATGCACTTGCTGTGGCCTATTCATCATGGTCCTATTGTTTTCTCTCCCGGTTTATGGATAAAAACAGCAAAACATCCTGTTATGATATTTATAAAGCACCTTGTTCAGTACGACCCCTTTGCTGCTGAGCTCTGTAGTTTAACTCAGCTTATATCAAATCTCTTTTATTTTTCTCATCTGGGTCACAATTTCAATTTGCTTTTAAACTCACAATGTTCCAACTGAACTTGTTGTTTTCATTCAGAAATATCCTTCAATTCATTCCAGCCACCTGAGCTGGTGTTCATTGATGACGGTCCACGGCATGGTTCATCGCCGGCCTGTGGACCATGGACCTGGCCTGTTGAGGGCTCTTCCATTCCCCATTCTCAGATGCTCTCATCACCCGCATGGATCTGAGGACTCACTTCAAACTCAGTCACCAAACAGGTCTCCCTCTGCCCCACAGGAATTTCACACCCTCCTAGCACAATGCAAGGGGATCTCAGGTGTTCACCATGAACTTCACAGGCTCCCACTCGGCTGCACCTGTGTCACACTCACTGAGAGGTGCCCTTGTTCTCGGGCACCTGGGTCACATGAACATCCATCTTCAGCCAGGAGACCACTTCCGCCTTCATGGACTGGCCCAGTGCTGTCATCTTCCATGTCCTCACTCTTGCTGGGAGGGTTTTTGTCTCTATTTTCTCACCTGAGTGGATTCCACTTCTGGGTCTCAGGTCAGTCATGGTAAGTGTCATGTTTGTGGGTATTTTGATTTGGGGGTGAAGGCTTCCACAGTGGTTTGGTCTCATTCATTCTTCACATCTCTGGTGCAGGCAACATATAGTAATAAAACATTTGCATATAAGTAACTATATCAATAGTTAAATTTATTTAGGAATTTTAAATCCCAACCACATAATCATAGAAAACTACATAGGGTAGATATCTACTAAAGATAGTAAATTTGTTTTGAAGCTTCATTAATATGTCATATTAATTCAGATGGAAAAAAATCTTCTGTTGTTTACTTAAGATGAGAATAACATGTTGGGTTTGCACTGCTGGTGAGATAAGTTTGGGAAGAGACACCACTTCCTTCCGGGCAACGGTGCAGCTCTGTGTCCAGAGAAGGCAGCTCCAGCTGGGAGGATTCAGTCATTACTTCCTGTTTCTGCAGAAAAATCCTAGAGTCACCTTATTGACAGTGATGTTTTGTTTTGTCTTCTTCTTACAAGTATAAAATAATACCCTTTGCTTTCACCAGAGAACCAACTGATAGATCAGTGAGGAGTGAGTTTTGTGAAAATGACAGCTGAATCAAAGCAAAGAGAGGAAGAATTAGTGAAGACTTCCCACTTCCCAAAGCAGACCAGCCACAGAAGCACTGCCTCACATAAGGAGACCACCGCTGCATTGTGCTGACTGTGAGACACAGCACGATCTACATTTCCTCCGCATGTTTTCCATAAACATACCCTAAGGACTATGGTCTTTATCTACACGACCTTATCGACAAATATAATCTTCATTTTCCTTCCATCTCCATGAAGTGATAATTAGGAAACTGCTAGCAGACACTTTTCTGAGTCACTCGGTATTGAATGGCCCAATATCTGTTAAGTATTCTTACCATAAAACAGTAAAAGCTAATGAAAATCACAGCAAGAGCACACAAAATAATATTCTTTGACATATTATTGATGGACTAAAGAAAATAAAAACAATTTTAATTTTCACTTATTTATATTATTGCATGCACATTTAAGTGTGTTTTTACAATTCTAATGGCCAGAATTCATAGGATTTTCTTTTCCTTATGAACAAACCTTCACCATGTCTAATAAAGCAATCTGCAATGATCATAATACCATGAAAAATGATAGCGGACTTCTGAACACTTAACTTCACAATGTTCTGCTGTGATTTAATGGATATTCAGTTCAGTCTCGATTGGTCAAATTTTTGTGCTCTACATAAAGAAAAAAAACCCCAAAAAATCAGAACTGTCAATGATGCACTGTTTCTCCAGAAGGGGAGGCAAATCGCTAAGTTGGGGTTATAAACACACCCTCACGGGCCACGTGGAATGCGTGGGAGCGAGGAAGTGCGCAGCTAATGAGAAACCGGCACTGGCATTTTTCCAGAGAATGCAACAGCCCACAGGAAACAGCTCATCTGGGAGGTAAAAGCCAGTTAGTGGAGGCGTCAAACAAGAGACTTGTCTAAAGAAAAACAGGCGTGAAAGATTGGTACACAGGTCAAGAATTGCAAATAATTTGTTATAAAAAAGTAGCTGAAAAATCAGTGTTTCTAGGACGATAAACATAGATCAAATGAACAGCAAGCACCCAAACATAAGGGGTTTAAAAACAGCATCAAACAAAGAAAAAAACCTTTTCCTGTATAATAAATGAAAATGTATTTTACTTACACTCATTTTATTTTAGTATAAAATCTTAACTTGGAAAAAGTGGACTAAGTTTGGTATTAGATCAGATATAAAATTACTGTATAAATTTCTGATAGTTTTGATTGAAAAGCATTGGCAAAGGAAAACTATATAAATTGAAAGTACAGTAAAATCTTAGTCTGTGAGCATAATTCATTCCAGAACTATGCTTGTCATCTAAAGCATTTGGATATCAAAAGTAATTTCCCCACGAGAAATGACCAGTCAGATGATTCATTTCACAACCTAAAAACATTCATGTAAAATGATCCTGATACTGTAATAAAATACAAAATAATAAGGAAAGCACAAAATTTGAAGAAACAGGAATTAACCTGCACTTACCTTTGAAAACCTTTGTGGCTGATGTGAGACGAGAGAGGGGGGATTGGGTGGGCTGACTTTCCCCAGCACTAATGGAATCCATACTCTCCTTTGGCCCAGTGAAATCTTCCCTTTCATGCAGCTTTCACAGGGAACCTAGCCAAGGACACTTGCTGCTGCCTTCTTTTGAATATTTAGTGGAAATATGACATTGTGTTGTCGTTAAACAGTCTGCCACACGTTATGTATCTCTCTAATCTCACCTGCAGTGAGGAATTTGTTCTCCTTTTTCTCTTTTCCTTCTCTGCAGATGAGATCTTCTCCTTAGCAACTTGCTAATGAGAAAAAAATCACCCACCATCATCCTGCAGCCAGAAAGAGAGAGAGAGAGACAGAGACAGAGACAGAGACAGAGACAGAGACAGAAAGATATGCAGAGAGAGGACCATTGGGGCAATTGTGGTCACGTGATATTTGGAATCACATGCTGCTATTGCAAGACACAGCTCTTTTGTTGAGCTAGAATTTATTAGGAATGTTTTCCTGCCTTGCTGAACAATTGCAGAACAAGTTACTCACAAATGCAAGGTTTTACTGTATTTTAAAAATTACTTTAAAATATTTGCTCATTGTGCTTTGCCAGATACATTCGATTTGGTTTGCAAACACTGATACTTAAAGAGCCATGAGGCAGAGGAAAAGACATAAATAAGAACCGGTTCTACGAGACCATAGGACTGGGTTGTGCAGAGCTGGGGTTGAGGCCCCCGCATGGGGTACCAGTATCCTTATCCTTAACCAGGAGGCCTTGGTGGGTGATTTTATGATGAATTTTGCTTCTGTGTGGAAGCAAAGTATAGATCCTAAGTCCTAGGTCCTCTTTTATAGTCGATTAAACAAAGAGCCACTTGATTGTTATTAATAATTACTGTGATTAATGATAACAGTAATTAAAAGAGCAACCAAGAAATTCTCCAGGTTGGGATAAATTTCAAACATACCTAAGACTCTATGGCAGCATCGAAATACATTTAGGTCAGAGAATCAGTAATGTAGAAGAAAACTGAGAAAAGTGATGTAAGCCAGATGCACAAAGCTTGCAAGTTGCAATTTTACTCAGTAAACTAAAGAAACAGTAATTTGATAAGGAAAAAATTATGCATTCAAACTTGTCCTTCCAACTGGGAGGGAATAATGGACCTGAACGTGGCCCCAGACATTAGTGCACAGAGAACCAGAGATAATCATTACAGCAACCCATGGCTCAGACCCCTGGGAAGGACACAGGAGACAGGCCCAGAGCAGAGTGTCATCCAAATCCTCCCCGAGAATCTAAGCAGAATAGATACCTTAATGTGGTGTCATGGACCAGGCTGAGACTGGTGGGGTGTCAAATACATTCAAAAATTTCAGGCAGAATATCAGAGAAATCAATGCAGAAAATAATTTCCAAAGATCTACCTAGGGTTTCCCTCGAGTATATGAAGATCATTAAGATCTACCTATGTGCAAAGTAAAATTTTCAAGCCTGAGAAAAATGGACCAGAAAACTTAAAACTGAAAAATTTCCAAAGTTCACACAATGCTAGGATATTCAAATTTCACAAGTTACATAGCAGTATATTCAGTTGGAAACCTATATTTGGAAAAGACCCAAGAATGATCATGCCTCAGTAGGAGAGGTTAGCCTTAGCAGCACTGCTAATACCAACTGCCGACCTAATCTACAAGTAAGGCAGGGCCAGCCCGCCCCAGTGTGGATGTTCTCACAAAGAACAAAACACAAGGTATTCAACGTGGTTGGCATCATCACATTTTCTATACCTTCAAAGGAGTCTCTGTGTGTCATAAGTATAACCAAAGTTAACCCATACAGAGAGACTAGAGATGGGAAAAGAATTTGAAAAAATCAAAATGGTGGAAAAGCCACACACATGGACACACATGTGTACACACACACACACACACACACACACACACACAGATAATGACTTACCAATTCTATAGGCAGCCTGCAAGCTAGTTCAGCTAATACAATCAATCATCACAAGGGACCCAAAAGTTCTCTTTAATTCCTGCTCCCAGCTCCCGACCTAGAGCTCCAGAATATTTGATAGGAATGACAGGCAAATCTGTTCAATATTTGTTCTTTGTTTGACTCAGGGTTCCCGAGACCTTCATAATTCTACAAGAAATGTGAGCACCTTTCTTCCGAGCAGGGCCTGCTGGGAAACTCCCGAAACCCCGTAGCACAAGTTCAGGAGTCCAGGAGAGCCAAACGCATGATTAGAGGTCTGGAAATTCTCCACAGCCCCAGGTCTTCTGGCAGGAGAGAAAGGCCCAGGAAGGAGAGGGTGGCCAGAGGCTGACGGGTGTCCACTGGTGACTTGGGATTGAAATCCCATGAGAACCACAAAGGGCAGCTGCGTCCCGGGCTGCTGATCCCTGAGCAGAGCTGGGAGAGCAGTGAGCTCCGCACCGCCCACCCCTCCCCAGGCAGCTCCTGCATCCCGCCGTTCATCGGAGTCCTGGCCACATCCCCAACCACGACTGGGCGGCCACAAGATCCCCTGTGTATCACTGTACAAGGGTGGAGACCTGCACTGGTCCAGCAGAACAAAAACCTCATGAATAAATCCACCTGTGTGTGGGCAACTGGCTATTGGCAAAACTGTCCAGTGCCTCTTTACAGAGCAAAGCCAGCCTCTCTGCAGATTCTGTTGGAACCACCAGCTTTCTCTAAGGAAAAATGCTTCCCATTCTTTACCTCTCACCAAGGAAAGAATTCTGCAGAACAGGAGCATAAACTTGAGTATTTGAAGAAAAATGGGTGTACCTTGAGAACAAAATGTTAAGTGACATAAATCAGACACAAAAGCTCCAGTGTTGCATGGAAAAACTATATAGTTATAGTGCAAAAATATAAAACTATATAAATATAGTACAAAATAAAAGATAATAGGAAGAAAAGAGAGAAAATACTATCATCCAGCATGGACAATATTTCTAGAATTGTACCTTGGTTCAGTATAACTGTTTGAATGCATTTTATACATTTTTGGCCTATTAATCTAATTATTAAGATGGCTGTGTCTCGGTGGTGGCAAACTATGGCACCTGGTCCACAGCCGTCCCCAGAGCCCTCTCTGTGGACACGCAGGCCAGGTCACCCGATGCTGCCCCAGCAGCCTGACGTTCATGGCTGGCACATGCAGTCGTCTCGTGGGCTTTGGCTGCAGTCTGGGCTCTCACTCTCCAGAAGTTTCTGCCTCACCCACTGGTGTATGAAACGACTTCCTCGTGCCGCACAGCATGAATAAATATGGCGCCAGAAAGGTAAAACAGGGGTGTAGGAAAGGAGAAAAAAGTAAGTGAGACGAGTTATGTATATGAACCAACCCCTACAATGAAGGTAAATATTACACACGGCAGATACTAATGTAAAATTTTAAAAGTGGATTGGCTTAAACTGAATATAAAACCTAAATTTAAATCTGTAAGTAGGAAATTCTACCAAAAGCAGATGAAGTTTTTGCCCTTTATACAATCAAATTGTTTTCAGAATACAGAAGAGCCAGTAAGGAGCAATTTTACTGCACAAATCTAAACCATAAACACCCCACAAACACCCACTGGCTCATGTCAGTAACGCAACACTGACGACTTTAAAATGTAAAATGAATGAATTCACATATCCTTGGAAAAAGTTAATAAAATGAATACGGCAAAAACAGAAAATTTACCAAACTATGAAACAAACTGGAATATTAACATTTTAAATAAAAGATAATGCCCATAGAATTATGATAAATGTTTCAAGTTAACATAACTTTCTGAATATACAAGCAACATGTTCTATATATCATTGAAAAAGTTGGAAAACATCCTGATTCACTAAAGAACACCAGAATAACCTTGGTACCCAAACCAACAAATGAACAATGAAACTCCAGATGTATCTTATATTGAATGTAGTGCCAACATTTTAATTTAATTCCAACAAATCAAATCCAGCAGTACATTGAAATTATGACACAATACAATTTGTTTCAAGAACAAAAACCTGACTCAAGGTAAAATGTTTTGTGTAATTTACAGTTACAACTTTCAGCAGTTTCTAAAGCTCCTGCTCCCTCGGGATAGCCTTTGTGAGAGAGGTCTACCGAGATTAAATGTGGCTATTTTAAAAATTCAAGAGGTGGAAGCAGCTGAAGCATGAGTTAAGGAGAATCCTTTCCGTCTCCTCCTCGGTCCTCCTCTCTCTGACTCCGTGGCGTCATCTCACATCCTATCCTGCACACTCAGGTTAGAGGATCCCTATAGCCTGCTTCCCGATTTTACCCTTTCCTGAATTGCTTTCACTAAAGCAACAGAAGTTACTCCAGATATATCAACAAAACTAGGAAAGAAGGAGGAAAGGGTGCCGGAGAAGAGTAAGAGAAGGAGAGAACAGAGAGAGAGAGAGAGAGAGAGAGAGAGAAACAGGGACAGACAGAGATACAGAGACACAAACAGAGAGAACCTCCTCTATGATCATGTCATTCTCCATGAGTTCTGAACAGGTGTTCCTGCCTCATATTAAACATTTGTTTCTTACTTTCCCAGGAAAAATGTAGCTCAAGGACTGAGGGTACTGGTTTTTAAAATATTCAAATTCTTTCATGATCAGTAGATACTATGTTTAGCCCAGTGTCCAATAATCTTCTTTGACAAAGTGATCTTACTTTGATCCAGAAGCAATTTTGGTATCTTCCTTGTTATCAAACTCTTTAAAACAGTGGCTTTTGACGTAATTCAAACACAGCGAAAGGTAAGTGCTTCCGGTTAGAGAGACACTGAGCAGAGCTGTGGTTCTGTATGTGTCTCCCTGAGCCTGACTCCCTTCATCTCAGTTTGCCAAGGCATGCAGGGCACCCCTTTGTACACATCTTTATATCTTAGGGCATTGACTGTGACCCAGTCCTCCAAACCTTCATTCCCAAGTCTCAGGCTCCTGGATGCTGCCATATAGCATGTGTCACGTTGGAACTGACTTTTACCTCAGAGCTATTTTTTCTGCATTGACCCTTAGGACTTTCTATAACACTTCCTCATTGCCTACACTGCTGTCCTGCACCCATGTGAAAGCACCCTCTGGCCTGCTGACCAGGCTAAAGTGTGCTGCAATCTCATTCCGAGGACCTCACGGGCATCCATGGCCTTGTTCAGGGGACAGGAACCTGCTTCTTCCCCCCCACTGCCTACTGAGAAGTTTCTGGCCCTAAGAGCTGGACAGCTCTGCTAAGCTGCATGGTGAAGAGTCTCTCTTTACCCTGCTTTGTCACCAGTCCTGGAAGCCCTTTATCCATTCCCTGTCACAGTCTGTGTCACACAACAACCAAACATGGCACCCAACTCTTTTCATCCCCTCTTCCTCTCTGCTCTGCCCTTCTCTGCCTAGCCCCACATCCCTCCTCCAAGCCTTTATAACCTGTCATCTGTGTTTTATTTTTCTCCTAAATTATTTATTTTGGAGGTTTCTCATGGAAGAGAAGCCCTGCAGTACTAACCTTCCATTTCCGAGTTTTTCAGTTCACATTATTTCCCCACGCTGCATCCATTTTTTCCACAAGTGACTCAGATTTCACCTTCTTCAGGGCTGAGTAGTACTCCACCATGTGTACACCATGCTTTCTTCATCCGTTCCACGCGGGCTGCTTGGAACACTCAGCTACTGTGAGCTGCACGGCTACAGATACAGGTGTGCAGGTGTGACTCACACGTGCTCACGTCGGGCATATAAAGCCATGCGGCCACTGCGGAGGACAGAACAGCAATGCCTCAGGACCCTGAAAATCAGTTCCACCTAACCCAGCCCCAGGTTTCCCCAGCCACTTCCTGGAGAATCGGTGTCCTCCTGTCTTAGAGGTAGCTTTGTGGCCACTGCCGAGCTGTGTGCTTCCGAGAGCACTGTGACCAATGTGGGTGGGACTTGCCCAGCCTGCTCCTGAGTGGGAAGCAGCAACGGCTCAGTTCTGAAGCACAGGGTTCTCCTGGGCTCAGGGCGCAGGCGGTCAGGGTGACAGACCTGGCCCATTCTCAATCCATCCCCAAAGCGCTGTTTTCCGGGCTTCTTCCTCCTGCGTCTCCGAGTCAAGGGTCCCTGCTGCAGAGCGCTGGCCTCCTCCACAGAAGCCTGACCTCTGCAGTTTGAAGGAACTTAACTGCTCATGTCTGCCCAAGGAAGCAAAGCTCTGGGGCATTTCTCTCGGTCAGCTTCTGACAGCCTTAGCTTCCCAGTTGGGTTTTCAGCCGTGACTTCACTTTTGATAGATGAAAAAGTGTTATTTTTATTTGTTTTTTCCCCCCTTACTAACTTCACTGGAGTGGTGCTTGGGAAAACAGCAGCAACAGTAGAATTTTTTTTTGTAAGTAGAGAAATTTACACCAAGATTTCTATAATGTCTTAAAAACTCAAATGGTAGAAGAGGTATAAGAATAAGAACTGAATTTCCAGTTTTGAAAACTTATGAAATAGCTTACTTTAACTTCATAATTATTTGCTGTTTTTCGAATCTGACATTTTATAATGTTTTCCAATTATCTTGTCTCTATTTTTTCATATTTCTCATTGTATTAGTGGTGATTCTCCATAAAATGTTTTAAAAAGTAAAGAAAGTGGGCAGGATTTCTTTGACCCTAATTCAGTGGTTATAACCTCTATTATTTCTTCCTTAATTAAGTCCCAGTTTTGCAGAATTTGGGGCTGATCTATAGGTTAAGCTCCTGCTAATCAGGTCCTCAGTGCTTTTAGCAGAAATTCCTAATGTTTTCCCAGCACTTTCCAACAGCTAACGAGTGATCATATACTACTTTATTGTATTTCCACTAAATTTTAGATCATATTAATTGATTAATGATCCATCTTTATTACTGTTGTTAAACTTTCCTGGCCACAGTGTATTATTATTTCCTAATATACTTCTGGAGTCTGCTTTATAGGATGGTGTTTAGGATTGTTACACTGATATTCCTGTGATGCTTTGGTCTTATGTTCAATTTTGTGTGAGTTTTATCAATTTGAGTAAGTAAGGTTATAGTTGATTCATAAAACAAATTAGAAGCATCTTCTTATCTTCCTTTCTGGAATGAAGCACCACTAGGATTCCAGGGACACTGGAATGCTGGAAAAGTCACCTGACACTTCTTCATGAAACTGTTCTTTCAACTGTTTTCTCTTTCAGTTGGTTTATGAATTAACAGTTTATATTAGGAAGAAAATCTCTTCTTACAGAAAAGTGCAGTTCTCTTGGATAAACAGAAGGGAAGATGGGAATTAAAGACAGAACTGAATACTGTGATGCATCTCAAGCATACTCTGGAAGAGCCAGACAATTGTGCATATTCTTTCTCTTTATGTGGGTGGTTTTCTGCTCACCCTTGTCTTAGGACCTGTGCCTGAACACATTTTAAACTGCACCGTTCCTCTGACTGAAAACCAGCATTACTAACATCCTACACAAAGCCACACACAGACTCAGGGTGATGCCTACCAACAGCCCAAGACCATTCTTGACACGAATCACTCTAAAATTTCTATGCAGCCACTGACGGCTCTAAAGAGCTAGAAGAAGTTTGAGGAAAGCAATCAAAGATGTACACATCTCTCTTCCTGATTTTTAGTTCAAGCACTGTAGCTGTACAAACCCAGCAGCCTCAGAGGGTGGGACCCTCACCCACACAGAACAGACCGGATACATGCCAGATATCCAGGGAACAAACCCAGCGCACAGGGTCAGCTTCACGCCACCGTGGGAGAAAGAATCTCTCAGAAGCGGTGCTGGGAAAATTGGATTTCCAAACACAAAAGAAGGAAATTGGAGCATTTCATCACATTCACCAGATACAAAACTCAACTCAAAGTGGAGGCAAACACCAAGCGTAAGGCCCAAGCTAAGGCACACATTCAAGAGAATGCTGGGAGAAAGCTCTTCAAACTGACTTTGATAGTGCTTTTTTATTTTTCTTTCTGATAACTGTCTTAGTTACTTTTTACTCATTGCTGGGACAAAATACCCAACACCCGAAATGAAGGGAGGAAAAGTTTACTTCTTACAGTTCATGGAGGTTTCAGTCCATACTCAGTTGGCTCCAGGACAGGGTGGGGTGGCAGAGCAGGTCTTCATGGCACCTGCAAACAGCAATCCCGAGCAGGCAAGAGAGAGAGACACACACACCTTCCCCCCACGACCTCATATCCGGGCTCCACCCCTGGACAGGTGCAGCGCTCACACCACCAATCCGAGCGCTAGACAGTGAACCAATCACAAAGGCATCATTGTGCGAGGCCTGGGGGCCACTGACACAAACCATGACAGTAACACACCAAAAACTCAGGTTACTAAGGCAACAGTAAATAAACAATACACATGGATGTTGAAAATATTTCGTGCAGCCAAAGAAAACATAAGTTCAGTGGGAATTTGCAGACTTCTATTCAATTAAAATAACAAAACAAAACAAAATTTGATTTTAAGTTGGAGAAAGAATCTGAGCACACATTTCTGCCAAAATACAGGTAACGGTGTGTGAAATGGGATCTCGGGTAATTAATTTGGAGGAGGTGCACACAGCCACTCTGCGGCCCACTCCTCACCATCACTCGGCCCCTGTGAAATCTCTGCAAACCAGGAACGCGGGGGAGCGTGGGACGAAGAGGGCGGGCGCCCCTGAGCACAGCTGGAGGGAGGGACTCGGTGGTCATTCCGGGAAGCAGGCAGGTCTCTACGTAAGTTAAAACCGAGCTGTCATATGACCCAGCATCCGCTCTTCTGGGTACACACCCCCAGGACACGAAATCACGACTCTGTTAAAGTAACTTCAGTCCACGCCTGCAGCCAAGACACAGAGACAACTGGGCACCCTGGGTGCAAGGAAAGCGCGTCACTAAGGGTACAGACGCACGCGTCAGGCAGGGGGCGGCAGCTCCTCCGACCCTGGGGAGGGAGACTCGCCCTTCGCGCAGATGGGGAGCAGTCCACAGGGCTTTGCGCCAAGGGAAATGAGGCAAACACAGAAAGAAACACCGCATAACCTCGCTTAGTTGCTGGGTGCATATTTTTAAAACACAGAAAATATACCGATGGGAAATCCAGCGGGCGACGCCAGAAGAGGAGGAAGGCCAGGAGGCGGAGACGAGGGGACGCAGCGGGGTGGACACCGAGGAGGGGCGCGCGTTGAAAGCAGGGAGGAGACCGCAGCGTCCAGTCGTGGCGCAGCTGCATTAATTCTACCACCCGCCTGCTTCGCGGAAGGTCACGGCGCACGGCTTAAACACCTAAGGTAGATTGTATCGTACAAACTTTTCAAGACAATCATGCTGTCAGATGTGACATCTACTTTCATTTTTTATTGCTGTCTTGTATTACCGTCTTGCAGCGCTGTTTTTACAGCCGCCTGAGGACGCTTCGGGTTCCTCTGGCTGCAGGCGGGGAGGGCGGGTTTGCTGTCACACGCACCTGTGATGCTTCCTCTCCATCAAGAATCTGCTCCCTGCAGTGTGGAGCGAGGCTCAGAAATGCATCCGTCACACTCTTCCGGGGAAATCAGGCCGCTGGACTCTCTTTCTTGGGTAACTGGAAATTTTCACAAAAAGCATCTTTATTAAGAAAGGGCAGAGTTTATTGGCTTTTCAAGGCTTTATCAAATTTTCTAAATTTAATAATGGAAGAATCATTTTCTTACATATTTAGAGGATATACAGGGTCAACTGATCAGTGAACATTTTAGCACAGTATATAGAATTGGTTACACATATCGGCTTCTAAAGCAAACAGCTTAGTTTTATATTCTAGTGGCAAAAGATGAGGCAAGCTCATAAAATGCAAAATTTATTAATTTTTCAAATATAAGAGGCTGGGCATGGTGGTGCACACCTGTAATCCCAGCACTTGGGAGGCTGAGGCAGGAGGATCGCTGAGAGTTTGAGACCAGCCTGAGCTACACAGAGCTTTCAAGGTCAGCCTGAATTAGATAGTGAGACTGTCTCAAAATAAGTAAACAAACAAGCAAACATAGCATGATATAGGAAACGACTCATATATATCTAATGCAGACAGACAAGAGGAAACCTGGGGAAATTTGAATTATTTTTATCACCAAGCTACTAGCAGGGTTTTCTGTTTCTTAAAAAAATTAGTAACAACTCACACTTGGATTCATGCTAATCCTCAAGGCAGACTTGTTCGTTGTTTAATTTCCATTAATCCTGTGACAAATAGGACACTTCGTGACCTGCACAGGACTGGAATCATGGACTTGCTTTCTTTGACAGAGCTGCAGAAGGCCTTAGCAGCAGCTGGAAGATGTCTTCCTTTTTATTTTTAGTTTTGTAGCAATGCTCGGGTAGCATCGGTGGATGTGCTCAGAATGTTTATAAATAAGTGAAGGAAGTAACTTCTAGCTCAGCAGCTGTTCAGACAGACACATCTGTTTCTGTCACTCCAGGCACACATCTCTCTAGTAGAAAAGGAATCTGAATATAACCCAAGACCTAAGTGTTAGAAACAAGATTCGACCTCTTTTTAAATGTTAAGCGAATTGCCAGAAAATATGCTCAGTCAGCCAAAAGCTGTTGCTACTTTAGAAACACTACTGGAGGAAAGGATGTGGTAAACAGGGTTCCCAGAAAATAAACCAATTAGCCTGGTACCTGCACGTCGCTCCCCAGTGGGCAGACTCCTGTTCCCTCATACCAGCACGCAGAGAGCCACACAAAATTAAAAGCTGGATGTGTTTCAGGATGATTTACTTAATATTAAAATGCTGACCAGAGTATTACTTTTAGGTAGAGATGGATTTAAGTACCCTTAACTGAAAAAAAACCCAAATCCTTTCACAAGGTGGAGGCGGGAGGAGGGAGAGGCAGGGAAGGGACTCAGGGTAAGGAGGTTGCCTGTGCTTGTGCTGGGACTGTAGTCAGGATGCACTGCAGATGAGAACAGAGATATCTCCTAAAGAGGACCAAGTTACATTAAACTGTGAGATGTGTCTGCGGGCATTCATTAATAAGGCACAAAATGAGCAGGGAGGGGAGGAGGGAAGACAGGGAAAAGGGAGAAAGACAGAAAAGAAAAAAGACACTCTAAAGTACAGCCTGTACTTAGAGGCTCTTATGCACCTGTGGTATTTCACAGTGCATTGCTTCCACCGGGAAAATCGTCCGATAAGTGCACAGTTGTGGGTCTGCAGCCCCTGAGCGCTTTGGTCTCACCCTTCTCCCAAGCATCCCAATGCCTCCGGTTTAATGAAATGCAGTTTGCAAGAAGAGTTTCAGCGACAGGACTGGAAAGCTTCTCGGGAAGGCTGCGCGTGCTGCGAGTAGGTTCCCAGTAAGGCCCTGTTTCCTCCATCGCCACAACTCACAGTTCCAGGAATCAAGAAGCGGAAATGACAGAGGCAGTGCTTCTGATTACCCCGGGGAATCCAGTACCAAAACTCCCTGTTGACCTTAACATTGCTGACCTGAAGGGCCTGGGCTAGCAATCAAGGAAGACACTGGAGCACAGTCCACAGTGGAGGCAAGGTAAAGTGTGTCTGCCACAGAGGAGACCCTTAGGGTGCCGTATCTTAGGGTGTCCTTTTGTTTTTAACCTTTTCTTTTTTTGATTTAAAGGAAAAAAATGAAACAGAGGGTAGAAATAATACCAAATTTTCAAAACAAAACAAAAATAATAACCAGTAAGAAATCACTAGTTGATAATTACATATTCTCCTCTTAGAAGTAGTTGTTCAAGTTACAAAAGTAAAGGCTACAAAGTGGACATTAAAACAGTCAGACCGCAAACAGTTCTGTTCACCTATCTAACAGAAACTTAGTGAGTTGGTTATCAATCTTACACAATTAAACATACATGCAGTTATATCCTTTAGAATACTTTCTTTTCCTTTCTTTTTTTCTTTACAATAACTATAATTCATTCTTGTAAACTGTTTAGAAGTTCTACACGTGTATAAGTCTCTACGTGTATACCTAGCCTTTCTGTATTAGAGGGAGAAACAAATCAAAACAAGTCAACAGTACAAATCCCTAGAGAAACACGAAAAGAACATATAAAACCACAATACTAGTGATCTACGGTAGTTACTATGATGTCTCTTGTTATTTTCAATAAAATTGTCTATATCGTCAGGCAGAATATAATTAAACAGCAATGCATAGCACTATTAATAAAAACCTAACATTGGAGACATTATAGGGCTTCAAAGGCAGTTAATAATCAAACCAGAATGGGTATCCTATTGAATCTTGTCATCTTCAGAGTAGTTGCCTCTACTCTCAGACTTGATACTCTCAAGCATACCAGACTCAGATATAATCAGTCAAGACAAAACAGCGATATAGCCCATCTTCTCAGCCTCATCTCTGCTATGCTATTTTTCTGTCATTGTTGTTTACTTTTCTCCTTAATTCTACTGTCTGCCCCTTTCATTGAGGCCTTTCTGCCATTGTTCCTGGAATCTTGGTGACTTTCTTCACTCTTTCTAGAATGTCCTTCAGTATTTTTTGCAGGGTTGGATTGGTGGTCACAAACACACTAGTTCTTCTTTGTGATGGAAATATCTTATCTCTCCATTAATTTTGAGCAACAGTTTTGCAGGGTACATCAATCTGGGTTGGAGGTTATTTTCTTTCAGGGCTTGGAATATTTCGCTCCAAGCACTTCTTGATTAGTTGGTTTGCGTTGAGAAGTCCGCTGTGACTTTGATGAGTTTTCCTTTATAGTTAATCTGTTTCTTTTCTCTGAGTGCTTTTAATATTCTGTTCTTGTGATGGATTTGCAGGATCCTGATTATTATATGTCTGGGTGTAGATCTGTTTTGGTTGTAGCTGGCTGGAGTTCTGTATGCCTGGAATATCTGAACATCATTTCCATTTCCTATGTTTGGGAAGTTTTCCTTAATTATTTCTGTGAATGGCTTTTTTATTTCATTTGCATTTATCACTGCATCGTTGTTCACATTTTTTATTCTTAGGTTATAAATCCTCTTGTCATCTTCTAGCCTTTGTATCATTACTTCCTGGTTCCTTGTTATTTTTAAGAGATCCTTCCTTTCACAATCATACATTGCAAATCTATCTTCAAGTTTTGAAAGTCTGTCTTTAGTTTCTGTTAAGGAGTTTTGCCAGCTTTCAATGGAGTTTTTAATTTCCTGATCTTCTTTTTGGGTCTGTTTCATGTATTCTAGATTTTGTTTATATTCTTCATCAAAGGCTTCTCTCCTTTCTCTGGGTTCCTCCATTCTTCCATTTGTGTCTTCTTGAAGATTACCCAGCATTTCTTTTATTAATCTTATATCTTGCTTCACCTGAGTTAGAATTTCAGATTTAAATTCGTTGATGAGGTCACAGAAGTATTTCTTTGTTTCTGTTGAGGCCCTGTCTGATATTGCATGTCTGCTGCCCTCACCCTCCTCTGTATTTACCTCTCCTGGACATATTTTCCTTGGTTCAGTGGTTGGAGGCTTTTTGTTGTTTCTCTGTCTTGTCGTATTTCTGGTTTCTTTCAGACGAGTGGGTGGTGGAGGTCTCCGCGCCTTTCCTGTTGCTTACAGGTTTTCTGCAGCAAGTTGGCTAGGGAAGTGCTGCCCCTCCCCAGTCTGCTGCTGATTTGTGAGGCGCACACAGGGACATGGTGAGCCAGCCCCTTCCCCTACATCAGTCAACCAGAGAGTGCTTCAGCACATCTGTGTGTTCCATGCGGATGTCACAGGTTCAGGACAGCCTTGTCCCTCGCTATTGGGTCCCTACCAGGGGCCCGGCCCAGCCCAAGCAGATCCCACCAGTCCACTTTGGTCCAGGAGCCACTGACTGACGCTGCCTCGATTGTTGATTCAAGCCTGTCCTGCCCAACTCCAAAATGTTGTCTAGCTGGTTCTCCCACTCTGGGGAACCCAGTTCCCGTCACTCACCAAAGTCCGCGCAGCTCAACTCGCCCTTTCCACTCCCTGCCACAGCGCCTCCTCCAGCCGAGGGTCTCGAGCTCACCAACCCCCGCTCTCAACAGGGTCGCGACCTCAGCATGATCGTGAGTCGCCTGACTCTAAGATGTGCCCGGTACAGCTACTGGAGCGAGCCCAGCTCCAGCCCTCCATCCCTACTTCTTCTTTTTTTTTTTTTTCTTTTTCCTCAGTTTTTTACTGGGTTGTGAGAATTCCTCTCCTTTTGTCTGGTCTTCTCCATGGTGTCAGATTCTAGCATCTGAGCTGTTCCTCTCAGAGATGTTGGAGACCACTAGGCCGCTCTGAGCAGGATTTAAATTTTACTAATTAGCTTTCTATGTTTATTTGTGAGTCTGTCCTAGGCCTCGGCCCTTTGTCTGGCAACGGGATCTGATTCATAGTAAGTGAACCTCTATGAATCACTGATCTTGGCTGAGGTTTGTAATTACCAATGAGGCCAATGACACCTCAAAGAGCAAGATAAGACCACAGCTGAAGACACCTTGGCTCTTCCACTAATTAAGTAAATGGAGACAGCAGTTAAAGGAAATTTACACCTATAGTCTCCATTCTACCATGGCTGTTATCTTGGAAATAAGATGGTTCTCCTAAATTGGCCTAATTTACAACTTGGAGACTCCCCGGGTCCTGCTCATTTCCTGCCTTTTCTTAGTTTTCTCACCCTTTGTCCGTGGTCCTAATAAAGTAGGCTAATCCAGAGAAGACGGGGTCTTAGCCCTGAGTCATGAGCTCAACTAAAGGGTTTTGATCCTGCTAGATGGAGCCGCTAAAATTATACAATTTGTCTCTTTTAGTTTAACCTCTGCCGTACACTCGTTTGAGAGATCGGGGATCTAGGGCAGAACCCGGTACAGAGAGGCTTTCTATCATGCTACCTACCTATCGGCTATCTTGGATCCCTCCCAGGGTGTCTTATTTCATTACCAATTCTCTGTGCACTAAGTCGGTGAAGACCAGAAAACTCCATTCAGGCAACACTGTAAATGGCCCACATTCATCTCTATGTGTTACTACACTACAGAAAAGTTCTGGGTTTTGTCTCTTATGGTCTACAGACCAAAGAAGAATGGTGATAACACCAAAATGGAACCGTCAGACTCCAGCATTCATTTATGACGCAAACATCCAGCAAACTAAAGACACAGAGAACTCCCTGGATTTCACAAGAACATCTAGAAAACACAACTCACTTTGTACTGAATGCAGAAGAGCTAGATCTGTCCTGTAATAAGAGCAAAGGCCAGGGTGTGAGCAGCAATCACTTCTATAAATCACTATGGGGGAAGTTCTAGAGTAGCACAGTACAAGGAGACTATGGAGCTGAAAGAGAAAATGGATTCAAAGTTACCTGTAGATAACAAGCTTGTCTGTGTAGAAAATTCCTGACAATCAGCAGCAATTACAAACTCCTGGAAACTAACAACTATATCAAGGCTACAGAATAACAATGCCCTTGTTTTCCCATGTGAGTATTTGAAATTTTATTTATTAATGGGACTAATTAATAAAATTGAAATCTATCTAACAAAGTATGTCCAAAGTATACATGAAGACAACATTAAAGCTCTGATGAAGAAACTGAGGCAGTTTAACTAGATGGAAAAGTGTGACACATAAATAAGTAGGGACACTCACTATATTTCTGTCTTTTTCCAAAACTTGTTTTTCTGTGTTGAAATGATACACTGGTTTGCTGTGGATTTTTCTAATAAGCTGTTTTGTTGACAATTTCTAAGTCTTCTTTTGTAGAATGTTTGTTTGTACCTATTGGTTTTCATTTTTTCCTAATGAGTATAGGGTTTATTATACATCAACTTGTATGATATGTAGCTTGAAAATATGCTCTCCTAGTCAGTAGGCTATTGTTTTCTTTTGCTGTCAATAATCTTTGTAATTTTAGGAAGTCACATTGGTTTATTTTCCTTTATGTTTCCAGTATTTTATTAAGAAAATTATTTACTGTTCTTATGTACTGAAACATTTCTTCTATATTTTCTTTTAGGAATTTTGGAATTTCTGGTCTTATATTTAATTATTTAACCAATTTATATTTTGTAGCTGGTGAGAAATAGGCACTATTTCATTGTTGGAAACACTGAAATCTTATTTTCCATCAAAACTCACTGAAATGATTATTCTGTCCCAATGAATGCTCATATAAACTGTTGAAAATTAGCTAAAAATGTTGAAAATTAGCTAAAAATTCATGGGTTTATGTCTACATTCTCTATTGTGCTTCATTGGTTTAGGTGTCTTTATCCAAGTTCCATGCTGTTTTGATTATTATAACTTTGTACTGTATTTTGAACTCAATACATGCAATGTCTTCTGCTGATCACTGTTGGTCAAGATGGCTTTGGTTATTTGGGGATTTTTATGGAGACCATTAAGTCAAGTGAATGATCCAGGACAGTAAAACAAGTATTGCATGATCTCAGTCACATATAGAAGAGAAGTTTTTATGTCATGGAAGTGGAGAGTAGTTAAGCTAAGTAGTTAGAACCAGTGATGCTGACATGTGCTCATCCCTAGAGCTACAGTGCCAGCCTGCAGGAGACAGCAGAATGGACATTAGTTGAGAGTATGCAGAAGAGAGGAGTGGGAGAGGTTGGTGATGGATGCTGGGTTGCAGCTACACAGGAGTAAGCAGCTCTGTTGTGCTACTTCACGGCTGCTAACTACAGATTCTGACACCCTACTATGTATTTCAAGACTAGGACAAAGAATTGTGAATGTTTTCATTACGAAGAAATTCTAAGTGTTTGAGGACATAAACCATGCTAACTCTAATTTAAACATTACACAGCATGTTTATGTATGGTAGCCTCACACGGAACTCATACACCTGTGCAACCCTTATATTCATATGTATTTAAAACATGTTAATGTGGATACACCAACCATCATAACTCCAGATATATATAGCAAAAACTGAACACAGAGAAGAGAAAAACTGATTGCTATACAAAAATAATAAAAGGACTAGATTACTGACAAAAACAGAGACTTCTATATCACATTTCCAATCATAAAACAAATGAATAGAAAGTTAATAAGCAAAGATAGTGTACAAAAATTGCTATATACTAACTAATGTTAATAAATGTGTAAAATCCCCCATCCAAAAATGGAAAAATATACATTTTGCTTAACTATATATGGAAAATTTTATAAGTTAGTCCATAAAAATCCACAATGCATTTCAAAAACTCAAAGATATCCCAAATAAATTTATAAATATAATACAAGAAAAAATGGTAGAAATCACTAACAGAATACTAGAAAATCAACCTATCTTTGGAAATCAATTAACACATTCTTAAATAATCAGCAGGTCAAAGAAACAATCACAAGGAAGACTAGAAAATGTATCTAGGACATACGGAATTGCAAACATGACATGTCAAACCACGGAGTATGGAGACAGCAGTCCCAAGCTGGAACTTTATGACTGGAAATGCTCATGGTGAAGCAGAATACCTTAAGTCTACAGCCAAACTTCATGGCTCAAGGAGCTATGCAATAGGAACAAAATGGGTAAAATAAATAAAATAGACTAAGACAGGAAACAAAATTACCAAGTAAATAGTCAAGTGAAGATAATTAAAATAGAAAATTTTAAAAATAATCTCTTTTTACTATTTTTGTTCAAACTGACACCTAGAAAATTATATGCAAATAAATAGAAATTTTACACATAATTGGTAATTCAGAATACAAAATGAATACATTAAAATAAATTGTACTTTCATTGCTATTAATGCATACTCCAAATAGAGAATTAAAATCAAGCTCTACTTTCAGTTACTTAAAAGGAGCAAAACAGTAAAAATACTTAGAAACTCATCTATGATAAAATGTGGTTTTGCACTAAAAGCTACAAAACATTATCAAATGGAAATTCTCCACTTACTCTTGTATTAGAAAAATACTATTGCTTAGGCAACACAGAATGATCTCAGGTTCAAATAAAGCATGTTTTTTTGAAGAGATTAAAAAAAGATTCACAGGGAAATCAGAGTGAAAAGCCGAAGCAATCTTAAAAAGATGTATACTAAGTGGCATGATTATGCATCCTGATTTTAGAATTCAGTATCCATTCTTGGCATTTGGAGTAATGCGATACTATAACAAAGTCCCACAGACCAAAGGCATGAAAGAGAAGAGAAATGAATCCTCACAAATGAGGATGCATGTTTCTTGTCAAGTCTACCAAAATATTTAATGGCTAGAAATCACACTTTCAACAAATAATACTGAGGAGAGAAATGGATATTTATGTGCCAAAGAGGAAAGCTGGGTCTTTATACTGCATGTAAATAAAAGTATCTCAAAATGCATGAAATAAACAGCACCTTTACAACTCTAAACACTGTGAGAACAAAAACCTTAAAGAAAGAGCTATGACTTGCAATTTCATAATGAAGTTCTGAATATGACACTAACAACACAGGCAAGAGAAAGAAGACTTGTGAACTGTACTTTATCTGACTTCAAACCTGTGTAATTAGTTGATCTCTTGATAGCAGCCATTCTTTCTGGAGTGAGATGGAATCTCAGTTCTGTTTTAGTTTGCATCTCTTGAATGACCACTGAAGTTGAACTTTTTTTTATGTATTTATTTTCCATTTATATTTCTTTCATTTGAGAAGTGTGTATTCATCTCAGATGCCCATTTTTGAATTGGGTCTTTGAATTTTGGGGGCCTGATTTTTTTCAGTTCTTTACATGTTTCAGACGTAAGTCTGAGGGACAGCTGGCTATACTTTTTTCCCACTCTGTGGGCTGTTTTTTCACTCTATTTGTGATTTCTTTTGTTGTGCAAAAACTTTTGAATAAGGTGAGGTCCCATTATTTGATTCTTTATACTATTTCCTGTGTGATCTAGAAAAAGTCTCTGTTTAAATCTATGCCTTCAAAATGGCAAGTGCTAGCAAGGCTGTGGGGACAAAGGACCCTTCTCCACTGTTGCTGGGCATGTAGACTGGTGCAGCCACAGTGGGATCAGTGGGGTGATTCCTCATAAAACTAGGATTGGCTGTCCCATTCAACCCAGTTATTCCTCTTCTTGATATCTTCCCAGAAGAATTAAAAACATTATGCCACAGTGATTACAGCAACACCATTTGTAATAGCTAAATCTTGGAAAGAGTCCAAAAGTCCATCACCTGAGAAATGAATTAAGAAAAGTGACTTTTTAAGTAATGAAGTACTTCTCAGCCATAAAGAAGGTAGACTAGGTAAATGGATGCAGTTTGAGACCATATTCTTAAGTGAGATAAATCAGAGCCATATGCATAAGCATCACATTGTCTCACTACTGTATGAAGATAAATGAGTAAATAAGATCCTAAATCTACAGCAGACATTGTGAATTGGGGCAGAACTGTTTAAAAGACAAGAAAAGCTAATGGATGGAAGGAAAGAAGAGGAAAAGGATAGATTTTCATATATATATATATATATATATATATATATACACACATGTAATAGTTAAGATAGTTGCACAGCTAGTTTCTCTTGGTTCACTGAGAAGAAAAGTTTGTGCTAATATTGTCTGCACAATGTTTCATGCCTTTATGTCTTGTAGTCTGCATAACCACTATGTAGACAACCATATGCAGTGTGCTAACCATTGTTGCTGACCTACTAGCCTGTTTTGAAACTCTGTTTTATTGCTATTTTTACTTTTTTCTCTTTAAAATAAAAAATAAACATTCCTATAGCTAATGGAAGTGCACATGTGTGATCTCAGCAATCTGGGAGGCTGAGGCAGGACGGCAAGTTCAAGATCAGTCTAACAGGGGGAACTGAGCAGTTGAACAGGTCCCTGGCTCAAAAATGCCAATAAATAAATAAACAGCAGCGGTGGGGGTAGCCCTGCACAAAGGTCCTGAGTTCAGTCCCCAGTGCTAAACACACACACACACACACACACACACACACACAGGCGCACGTGCACACATGCACACAGCTCTAACGGATATTAGCAGGACATTTGAAAAGCAAGTAACAGAAAGAGAAAATATTTGCAAATAGCACATCTGTTAAGACATTCATGTCCAGTGTATAGAAAAATTCTTTTAATTAAACAACAAAAGCAAAGTGCTCAATTCAGGAATGTGACACACGAGCTCGTGCCAGCTGCGGTGAACAGGCAGATGGCTCCTCACATATCCGATCATTAGGGAAGTGAAAGAAAACCAGAAGGACATGGCATTTCACAGCCATGACCATGGCAGCCCGCCATCACTGCCACACAGGCAGACACGCTCAGGACGCCTGGCAGGCCCTGGACACTCCGCACCGCCGGGAAGATGTGAAATGCTGTGGGCGCTGGTCTAGCCTGGTGAGGCCTCAACACATTAAGCCCGATCCTAGGAGATGATTCGTAGTTTCACCTCCGCAGGGCAGAAGCAGAGGACTGAAAGCAGAGACTGGCAGAGGTGTCCGCCCACCTCGACCGCAGCAGCGCTATTCCCAGCAGTGAGAGACAGGGACGGCCCTGACGAGGGCCTCTGTGCGGATGGACAGGCGATCAGCAAACTGCAGCGAGGACCTGCAACAGCATCGCACCCAGCCTGCAAAAGGAACCGAATTCTGACACGCGATAAGCACAGGTGAGCACAGAAACATTATGCCAAATCCAGCAAACCAGACCCAGCAGAAGCAGGTGCTCCCGGAACACTTCCGAGAACTACCACAGTCCTTAACGCATTACCCAAAACACACAAGTTCCAACGCTCCTATAAACTACGGACGTACGCTAGTGAGGAATCATGTGTCAAGAGTTTCTTGTCAATGTTAACAGACACACGACACTGAAGAAGATGGCAATAATAACGGAAATCAAAGTTTAGTGCCATGGTAAAGGAAAATGCCATTCTCTCTCTCTCTCTCATTCTCTCTCTCTCTCTCCTTCCCTCCCTCCTTCCCTAACCAAACATTCTTAATTTAAAAGGTATTAGAAGACCCAAGCTACGTAGAAGCTTTGTTCTCCCCAGGGCATAAGTGGCGAAGGTCACCAAGTCTGCCTCTGCATGAAGCCAGCGAGTTAGGAGCAAGAGCGTGAATTCAACCCCTGGACACTGCACGGGTCTCGGGAAGGGATGTGGGCTCGGCAGAAGGCACTGACCTGGTTTAGACAAGCTGTTAGGCAGCACAGCTGTTGAGCCAGCACCCATGGTTTCCGGCCTCCTGAGTCTGGTGGAAGAACAGTTCTGGTCTGACCGGAGCAGAACCTCTGTGCTCACCGCTGTCTGAGGGTGGCGCTGGATGTGGAAAAGCCCCACTCCCAGTTTCTTGGCTCAGTCTGACCGTGCTGAGTGCACTCACCCAGGTGTGGCTAGATGGTCAGCTGGGCCTCTAGGAACAGTGCTCAAAGGAGGGAGAAACCAACAGAAGTGGGCCCTATGTTCAGCTCAAGTCGTCAATGAGATGGGCAGGACCTGAAATCAGCTTCCCAGTGTTCCACAGTGTTTCATAAACACACGCACACACATGCGCACACACATGCACGCACACACACACACATATACACAGCACACACATGCAGACACACACATACACATGCGTGCACACAGAGACAGAGGGACAGGGGCAGAGGCAGAGACAAAACACGAGAGACTGGATCCCAGCTCCTGTATTCCAGTCTTCTTCCCACAGCCTTGAGGCCAGGCGCTTTGCCCGCTGCTGGGAATGGGCTGCCTTGGCTTTCTCCGATCAGGGCCTGGTTGTTGTAAACCAGCGCACACTGGAAACCAGAAAACCGGATTCTGTATTAGCCACCTAATAGCTGTGTTCTTTAGCTCTTTCCCGTAAGCTCCACCTGCCCTCCCAATCTATTTGCTATTTTCCTTTTTTAAAAAAGGTTAATTATAGCTCGCACAATGCTGAATATACACTCCACAGGTATATAATACATGCAGGGAAGTACCCTGAAAGATGTAATTCAAGTGTTTACACAATTCTAAGGAATTTAATTTGAATGCAATTCAGAAGCTTTTCTTTTTATGTAAGAAATAGCATGGTATAACCTAGTAAACATAAACGCCTTTCTTTCCCTGTTCCCTCCCCTTCCCTAGAGATAACAGGAATAAAAACCCAGGCGTCCCTTCCCCCAGCAGCGCACAGCACATCCCGGTGCGTGAAGGAAAAGTCCTCCAAACTGCGTGCCACGTGGGACAAATTAATAATGCCCCAGACAGTGAATCTTTCATGGAATAGAGATCAAGAATTTCTCAACTAGATCTTGAAGGAGGTGGTGGAGGGAACTCACTCTGTGCTGTAAAGCTACATCCCCTCCCATTTGAGGAGAGAGCAGCAAGGCTGACCTTGGGGAGCCCCACTTTCCTGCCTCGCGAGCTCAGCACCCTCATCAGACCCCAGGGCGTGTGCGCCTTCCTCTGAGCGGGTCACCGGTGCTCAGTGACTTCAGGGAGAATTGCCTCGCTGAAGCTGCGCTTGACTTTACTCTCCAGGAGCGATTTAAAAATTCAGCTGGCAAAAAACTGCTCTACGGCCTCAAATTAAAATATATATGTAAACTATGCTGCTTTTCATCTGGCTCATGCACTATTTCACTACTGGGTGAGAAAAAAACCTTTTAAATCATGCATTTATCTAATGTTACATCCTGGAGCCTTCACAGACATATATCACCATCTAGGGAAAAATATTTTGTGTGTATTATATACATGGTTTTATGTTTGATTTATGCATTCATATTAACACATAGAAGTAATGAATATATATTATTCAAACCATATATGTTTCATATAATAATATGTATATAAAGACACATATAAGATAATATAAAACAATATGTATCTATAAACATACAGTTATAGTGAAAATCTAAAATTATTTAAGCTATTCTTTCCCATGAACCTCACAAAAATTATAATTTATTAAGATACATAAACTTTAATTTTGAATTTAAAACCTAGAGAAAAATAGTCTCATGCCCAAATACTTTTGGAAACTTGATATGTGTTAATTTGCTTGATAATCAAGCTTAAAAAGCATATTCAACTGTTGTGGATTAAAAACTGTTGGTCAACTTAACACCAGCTGAATTAAATCAGCACGGTACTGAGTGTGGAGAAGAGGAGCGAGGCATTGTGGGTTCTCCTAAGTGGCGTTGTTCCAAGCTATTAGTTCTTCTGGTAGAGCTCGTCACGGCTCGCTTGCCCAGTATGAGTTTGGTCATTATCATCGGAGGAGCTCGGGACCTTGTCAGTGAGGGTGGCTGTGTTCACTTTGGAGAAGCTCTGGTCCTTACATTGAGCATCGCCTCCTGGCTCTGGAAGGGAAGATGTGTGCTGTTTAACCTCCAGGAGAAGCTTGTCACACTGGCTTTCTGGCATTTACTCCATTGTCCTTATCATCAGAGGTGCTCGCATGTCACTGAGGATGATGGCAGTACTTTTCAGGGGAGCCCTGGTACTTATTTTGAGTATAACTTCTTGGCTCCGGTGTAGAACCCTCAACCAACCAGCACAGCTCCTTCACCCTTCTGGCATAGACTTTCTAGCTCCCACTGATGACCTTTGGGCCTTCCCAGCACAGATTTGTCAAACAGACTGGTGTGAGTCCTTCTCGTGGGCTCTAGACCTCCAGCTGGACTCGTGGGAGGCATTGTCTTGGGCTCTAGATTTTCATCTGGACTCATGCAGGACATTGCTGTGGGATCCAGACCTTTGGCTGAATATTCTGGGTCTTTAGTGTTGTGGACAGATTTCCTGCATTTTCTTGTGTTTACCCCTGGGTGATTGTAAAATAATATTATAGATTCTGTGTCCTGATTGCAATTGTTCTCCTTACAACCCCTGACTGCAACATTAAACAATGCATGAATATTTTCATTCTGAATATCGAAATTCATTATATGGTATTTATATAACTATTCGTTGCTTGAAAATTATATAAAAACTTTGAAACTACAAAATGTTTTGTGCCCATAGAAATTTCTGGGAAGCATTTCAATATTTTAAAAATGCATTAAAAACTAGTGAGTGATGCATACTTTGGGCCTACAAAAATGTTGTCTTGGCATATGATTAATATTTCAAGTCAAAAGTAAAATAATATGCATTTGTTTCTTTCTCATGCATCAAAATTACTTTGATTTCTAACAACAGAGCATGATAAAGATCCGAAAGAAAGATCAGCAGTGTTGTATCATCCTGATAACTTATAGAAACGCTGATAATTTATAGAATCAGAGTGCCTGGTTGTAGCTAGCTTCTTCTACGTCTTCAGGAGGCCACAAACTGGACACATGTTGCTCACAGGCCTTGCACATGTGTGCACTGAGAATGTAAAAATAAATAATTCCATATCAACCATCAAACACAGACAGAGACTCATGCATAGGGATTTAAATTTAATTCTTTGTTGTTTAATGCAGGAAGAACACTTAAAGTTCAAAATTCTTGGAGGTGCTCCTTCTACAAACCAATCCATACTACAAACGTAACACTCCTTCAAACCCAAATTATAAAATTCCTTCGTTCCCTCCGAAGCACCCTGAGAACAGTGATATGGCTGGAGCATTGGTTTTGCTTTTTATTTTACTTCACTCTCCCTGTTCTCATCTATTTCATCAGAAATTTAAAAAATCAAAGAGGTCATATGAGTCAATTTCCTGATACTCAGACAATATACTCAAAACCCACAAGGTAAAGGAGGAGAGGTTGATTTCAGCGGGAGCCAACACAGAAATAAGATGGCAGAGGGGCCGGGCAGAGGGAAAGTGGCTCACTACATGGCGACCAGGAACAGAGAGAAGAGGAGGAGCTGGGCAGGAGGACTCACCCTTCCCCGTCACTCCCGGTGCCCGCCTCCAGCCAGGCCCCGCCTCCTGCAGCGCGGTCAGCCCTGAACCCACCCATGATGCACAGATGAGCACAGCCCCCATGACAGTCACCTTCCCCACGCAGGAGATTAAGCTGTGACAGAGGCCCCTGCAGCGTCCCTCTGCGTGAGGGTTCACGCATTCTCCATCTGAGACTGTTTCCCACCGATTTGGAGGAAAAACGGAAGAAATATCTATGCACAAAGGTAAATAATATACACTCTCTGGAAGAAGTGATCAACAAACTGGGAAAAGAGGAAAGAGAGAGGAAGGAAAAGACGCTTCATATTTGGACAAGAAGCACGTTTTCTGTTCCTACATCTGCCCCAAATGAGCCAGAAGCGTCATCATTTCAGGACTCATTCACCATCTGTGAAAATAAGAATGGTCTGAAGATATTTGCTATTTCTTAGATTTACAAATTTTACCCCAAATACAATATTTGCATCTTTCTGACCCTCTTATTCTTTCCATTTTCTCTGAGCATTTTCTTTTTACCCTGCAGTGCACAGTTAATTTCCTTAATTATGCTGCTTGTTTTGTCAGATTTTCAAAGTCTTGATGTTTTATAGACAGAGTCAAGTGGCAACTTCGTGCAAAATCCTCATGGAAAACGCAGAAGACAAAGGCTTGAATGCCTGGAAGGGTGTTTTCCGGCTGCTGTTTATGGAATCCGGAAAGGATGCAGGTCCGCTTAATGCGCAAGAATAAAACAGTATCAAACTTTTAAATTTGCAAGTATGGAAGGTATTAGTAGATACTTTATATAGATATAAATTAATTAGGAACAATGAATTTAAAATTTTAAAGCAGAATCAGGTGACTTGTATTAAGGCAATGTAAACAAAATTTTTTATGCAATGTCTAAAAACAATCCTGGTAGAAATTTAAATATGTTCTCTAGCCTGTGTGTCCAGTTGAATTACAACCGGGGATTATCAGAGTGAAATTTGGCTTGAAAATGAAATAATTTGGAGAGCAATGAATATGAATGAGACAATGGTCTGGAACAGGGTAGTCAGAAGGGGGTTTATCAGTGTGTCTCCTGGGAGAGAGGGTGAGGAAGGGATCCCCACCAGATTGCATGGCAGAAACGGGCTTCCAATTGTTTCATGTTCAAATTTACAGACAAAGGTCTATAAAACTGTGGAAATAGAGGAAAGGACACACACACTGTACTCCAAATAATTCTCAGAATGAAAAGGAAAAATACACGAGAGGACAGGGACGGCCACGGAAGGGTCCACCTTTTATAATCCAGTCAGTTTGGGACTCTTCCTGCATTTCACTGAGTCCAGCCGTCTCTCTTGTGTGAATCCATGCTTATTTTTGGTGTGAAGCCATGCTTATTTTTGGTGTGAACCCAAAAACAATTCTATTACATGAATTTCAAGACAGTTAATTATGTAGTCACTTAAAATAATATCTAATAAAACACTGCTTTATTAAAAATCCCTGTACATATGCCACATTTCACATTAATATATAAAATTATATATAATTATTGTATAAATTATATGTATTAAAGGTAAATGATGCATTATGCATATGTACACATGTTCTATCTACTGGCAATTGCTCGAGTATCTAAGACTTAGGTCTGACTGCATTTTTTCAGCAGCTTTTCTAATTTATGGGAATGATTTTCTTCACATGTGAACAGTTTCAAGTATATGTTTGTAAAATAAATCCGTGCACCATGGAAAGCTCACTTCCCATCCGAATCACCTCTAGCGACTGCAATTCCATTGCTGTGCTTACGTTCCCATCCCCTTAGAAATCTTCCATCCACCTGTTCTTCCGGTGCTTATTTACCGCTTGTGTTTACCCTCCATCCACGTCTTTCTGGATGTGCAGTTAGCTACATGCAGATCTGGTTGAAGTTTCCACTGAGAAGACATCAGATCCCCAAGTCCCTCTAAAAAATAGTATGTCACCAACACCTCGGGATTCCATTTGAAGTTAGGCAGCCATTATCTTCCCAAAGGTAACTGTTCGACTTTTTGCACCATATCTGTGCAGTGTATGCATGGATTCATGCACCCATGCATTCCTGGTGGTTTTGTATCTGCTTTTTAAATGTTATTCCATGTCAGAAAGATAGAGGACTTGGCCCGTCTTTTACTTAGGAAATCTTTTTTTAGGGTGCATGAGGAATTCACATCTGAAAAGGATTCTCCAGTTACTGAATTCCATGGAGATTTGGTCTAGCAGGATTTATAATTCTACTGGTATCCTTAACACAAATATATCTCAACATTTTATGTGCATTACAGAAAGAAGCAAAATAAATCTCTCTTCCCCTCTCTCCCTCTCTCTCCCCTCCCCTTTCCTCTGGTTGCTCCCGTTTTCTTCTCCTTTTCTTCTTCCTCTTTCTCTGCTCCCCGCTCCCTCTCCCCTGTTCTCTGTCTCCCTCCCCACCCCCACCCCTCTCCTTTTCCCTCGCCCCTTTCTCTCCACAAGGAGAAACTGGAACATTCACAGAAACTATTTATACCTATAAATATTTCAAAACTATCATGGAGGCAGTGACCCTTGTTTACTTCTTTAAATAACGTTTAGTATAGTTAGCTAATTATAAGAGCCACGAAGGTCACCTAACACCGCTTTTAATTGCTTGGCTTTATTTTTCCAGTTTTCGACTTCACAAATAATACTGCTAAGAATATTTTACCACTTTTATTTTAGGGTTTGTTTGCTTGTTTGTGTTTATTGGTAGTGAGGACTGAGAACAAGGTCTTGGACCTGACCTCCATGCCCACCATTTTTTTATAAGGTGAGGTCTCCCTGAGTCACTCAGGCTGTGCTCAAACTTGGGAACATCCTGCCTCAGCCTCTCTGCATGCTAGAATCACAGGCCTGCACCGCCAGACCTGGACAAGCCACAGGCACTTCAGTGCATAAATGCCCACTGAAAGAGACAGCAGTGGGTCATACGGAAAGTCTGCTACGGTAGATATAAGCGCATTCGGTAAATGTTTGGTATTTTCTGTTTTTTTCTATTTTATTCACTTGAAAATGTCTAAAGATTTGACATCACTTTATAGTTCCATTTCATGGTGTCCAGTAACGCTGAGCACCCTTCTTCTTCTTATTTTTTAGCTTGTGTATCTTCCTCTGTGAAATTCATGCTCAACTACTTTTCTTGTTGGCTGCTCTTCCTTTTCTCCTGCTTTGTTTGACTCCTTTTATGCCGTGGATGTGACCTCTGTGTCAGTGTGACATATGCACATATTCACTCTTCAACTTGCCTTTATTTTTACCAGTTCTCTAATCAGTATCATTTCTTGATTTTATTAAACAGAATTGTTTTCCCTTAGGGTTAGCATTTTACGGCCAGAGTAAAACTCTTTTCACTGTTATATGTACCTATCTTATCTGCCAAATTAGTCTTTTGTAAGGGCACAATTATATAAAGCGTGAAGGCACAGTTATAGAACACCAAGCCTACAGACGTGTTATAAGGAGTGAAACTCAGACAGTGGCCTCTGCCCCTGCTCCTGCTGCCTGCCTCATCCACGCCCTGCTGAGTCCAGTCCGCCTCCACTGAATTTTCTTCTGCTTTCCTTTTCAGCTGCTTTTCTTCTGACAGTGTGCTGGGCCAGTCTGACTTTCCAACTAGCTTCAAGGACTTGGGTTGGGACAAAGTGACTCAGTCCAGAGCGCTTTAAACTTTGCTTCCTCCACTTAAACCCTTCCCCTTGTCCCTGGGATATTATGGTCAACAACCCCTTTTAACTAAATCTATTTAGAGTTAACTTGCCTGAGGGCATGTGAGTTAATTCTTGTGACCAATTATGTGATAACCTGTCAAGTGCCCTGGACTTCCTGCTTACTCAAAACTGGCTCCTTGCAGGTGATTTGGACTCTGTTAAGTTCTCCAGCCACACAAAATCAACGAAATCTAGATTCCTCAGTCTTCCCTTCCGTTTGACATTGGTTTTTCTGCAACAGGTACAGCTCTTTACACAATACTCTCAGGCTCAGTCCTTTTGTATGGAGGGTGAGTAACCAAGATGTTCTTTTGCAAAATCAACCAATAGATCCTGTTCTGTTCTGCAGCATTCCTGTCTTCTTGTTGTGGCTCTGAATATGGAACCAAAGTCTCTTGAGGAGAAACTTTCATCATCAATCGCTCAGGTCCCATGGCAGCTCTGGTACCCAGCGGGTCCTTTGTGCCTTTTCTATACACCAGCCATGACTGCCCTTGTGCTAGTGTCTGACTCTGGTCTATGTATAGGTTATTCTTTCTGTTTCTGCTGTAAAGTACAGTGTGTGTGTGTGTGTAGCACTGGGGCCTGAACCCAGAGCCTCTACACTGGACTACATTTCCAGCACTTTTATTTTAGTTGCTTTGTGTTATTTTATCATTTTACTACACTTTATATTATTTTATTTTTAAGACAAGATCTTACTACGTTGCCCAGGTTGGCTCAAACTTGCAATCCTCCTGCCTCAGCCTCCAGAGTGCTAGGCTTATAGACAAGAAGACAGGAATGCTGAAGAGCGGAATAGGATCTGTTGGTTGAGAGTATTAAGTATTGCATTTTTTTC
This sequence comes from Hydrochoerus hydrochaeris, assembly GCA_004027455.1. Classification (NCBI taxonomy): domain Eukaryota; kingdom Metazoa; phylum Chordata; class Mammalia; order Rodentia; family Hydrochaeridae; genus Hydrochoerus; species Hydrochoerus hydrochaeris. The sequence continues at coordinate 51,455 of PVLA01006467.1, read as the reverse complement.
ATAATCACTGACATTCATATATTTTTCAAATTAGTTTTTCTTTGAACTTACAGACCCTTTGTGAGAGAGGTGTGTTGTTTCTGAACTGAGTTGATTTAGACGTAGTTCTTCTGTATCTCAAGTCCTACATTGTTCATCATGATAGTTCAGTGCATTGTATGTGTATTTAGACTATATAACCCCAGGTGACCCAGCAGGCAGGCGGGTTTGCTGCCCTGATGTCAAGAATGAAGAGTCAGGGTGACAGGACACAGGGCCAAGTGCCGCGTGAGCTCCTGCCCCGCACACACCGGAAGGGAGAGGCGGTCAGTTTGAGATTTGCCTGTGGTTCCTGTCTACCTGGTAAGGCCCTGTGGACCGCGCTTTGCGGACCCTGCTTTCGGGGCTGCCCTTTGAGAATGCACTAAAGCTGTGGAAACTCTAAGAAGAGCTGGGCTCCAGAGCACCTGTATGGGACATAGAAAGTAGAGTTTACCGTCGGGTTTGGATTTAAGCTGAGAGGAAAAGTAGGGGCCCTGAGAGACGATTAAACCTGGAGGCTGAGTTACAAGTGGACGGCACCTCTCACCAAGGGGACAAGCAACAAGGGGCAAATGCATGTGTGCAATGGAGTGCCCCGGAAGGCAGGTCAGGAAAGCTCAGACAACCCACCCACACGCACGGGCGGGAGTCCCGGGCTCTGTGGATCACTGGCCCCTGGGATTAAAGGTGAGGGTGTCATTTGGTACAGGGAAGGAGACGGTGCAGGGCCCTGCCAGTTAGTGATGGAAGAGGGGTCCTTTCTGTCCTGGGATGCAGGAAGGCGACTGCCTACCTCTGGATCTGATTCAAAACAGAAAATCTGCACAGAGATGACTGAGATGAACCAGTGAGAGGCAACTGGTGTGGAGTTGAGATACGGACAAGGAAACCTAGTGAAGAAGTGGTGGCCTAGGCGGGGAAGGGAGTGGGCAGAGGGGCAAGAGGACAGGAAGTCCCTGAAGAGGCAGGGTCTCCCGATGGGCAGGAGGGAAGATCCCAGCAGCAGGAAGACGAGAAACGCAGTAACAAAGCCCGATGAGGGGCCGAGGGCCTGTGCCGGGAGGCCTGGCCTGCAATTCCTTCCTAGGACGGGCTCCGGGGTGCATTTAGCGTTTGTGTGCCCTGAAAGTTATTTATGTGGCTGGGATGAGTTATGAATCAAAATCTATTTATTTTTCAAATATGTAAACAGTGTTCTAAAACCTAAGAGAATCTTCCTTCCGCCACTGATTTGTTAGCCCTTGTATCATACTGAGATGGTATGTATATAATATTTTAAATTAACACAGAGACTATTGTCTAATTCTGAGCTATAGGAATTTATCTTAATTATGATGTTTTGATAATATATGGTTCCATATATTCACTCTCCCTGTGAAAAATCATTGTCTTTTTTTCTTGGGCATTCATTGCTCAGTATCAATTTAAGAGTATAATTTTATTTAACTTTTATGTAATGGGGATGAATTTGACGTTTTTATAGTATCAGGTTTTGCCATTCATGAAATTGATGTATTTCTCCATATAATCACAGCCTCCCAAAGGTCCACACTATTTTATTACCCCAGATGAGCATAATTATAGCACATCAAGAAGCTGGTGGGTGGGTGTTGAAGAGTCTATAAATCATGTCACAAGGACAAATGAATGCATTTAGTCTGGAAAATAGTAATTTCAGACATTTAAAGTGACTCTCCAAATCTGGGGGGGATATCTTTTATTTTAAAGCAGTCTTAACTTTTTTTTTTAATTGCACAAGACAGGAATGAAGAAAATTGTAGGAAAGCAATATTTTAATGAATAAGAATAAAAATTATACCGAAATTGACTACCTAAGTATGGGATGAGGTTTCAGCCCTGGAACACATCCCTGTGTGGAGAGCATGGGGCTTTGCCTAGGCTGGGGAAGCTGACGCCTCCTAAGGACAGAGGAGGAGCCTTCACTGGCTCAGGTTTCATCTGGCCCACAAGTGATTGTCAGGATTATGCAGAGAGGAATGGAGGAGACACAGAATTACACACAAGACTGCAGGCAGGCACGGAAGGATGGAGTCATGCCGAGATGACCCTGATGGGACCCTGACATGAGCAGATGTGTTAGAAGGTGCAGGCCGAGGGTGTCCTGAACATTTGGGGTTGACTCGGTAAGGAACATCGGAGCAATGTTTTCTTATGTGAGGTGTTAGACCGAAGATTGGGGTCCTTCAGAGAGCTATGAGAGAGGCAAGGTTGGGGTTGGATAGAGCTGTGATGCTGTTCTATAACTTTTGGTTTTTAAAAGAGATAAATTAGGCCTGGGGATATAGCTCAGGGGCATAAGCCTTTGCCTGGTAGGCACAAGGTCCTGAGTTTGAATCCTGTTACAAAAAAATAAAAAGAGAGAGAGATAAATTACTAAGAAAATTAATGGGCTATTTGAAGTTTGAAGATTCTGGAGGATCAAACTCTATACGAATACTGATGCAAAAATATCTAACAAAGGACCAGAATGGAAAATTATCGACAGGCTACACACCTTGACCAGTTGTGACTCATTCTTAGAATGTGAAGCCTTTCAATACATGCAAATTATTCTTAAATATACATGGCTTCTCTTGTATGAGAAATACAAAGCAGAAATATATTATGAACAAAATGAAAGATAGATAGTAGGGAACAAAGAGCTGGATCTTCTGTACATGGGAAGGGGACCAAGGCATGGGGTGACATAGCTGAGAATGTGTCTGCACATGCATTAATTGCCCATGATGAAGGACACCATTGGGCACTACAGATGTGGATGAACATAAATATGTAAATGAAAAGAAAACCAATCACTGGTGAAATTAAAATTAGCGCACACACACTTAAGACTCTCAATGAGGGGGCCAGTTATTTAGCTCAGTGGCTTAAGCACCTGTCTGGCAAGCGCAAGGTCATGAGTTCAATCCCTGGTATAAAAAAACAAAAGACTATCAATGAGAATTTGTAGTCTGGGACAGTATTTGAACTTGTTTCTCTTTTCTATTATCCTCTCATCTATTTTATTATTTGTATTTCTTATACAAGAAAAACCACACAGTATTTAAGGTTGTGTATCTAACTTATTTAACTACAAATGTCCTTCTTTTAAAAAGTATCTTGATATATATGCTAACTGGTTTCATTTATACTATTTCTTTATCTCAATTTATTGAAAAGAAAGACTTGTGCTATTACATTTGTTTCCTTTTGTAAGGAGAATGTTTTTGTTTGTGTCTTGTACTCTGAGTAAATACTTTGATAATAATACATAATATAATAGCTAATGTAATTCTTCAATTATTTTATTATGAAGTTTTGCTTTCTTCATAAAATAAAAAATAAAAGCTTCAATTAATCAGAAAGAATATTAACAAATTTAAAACTTCTCATGATAAAAATACTCAATACCTCAGGAATATAAGAAAGTAAATCCTTAAAACCCATTCGGACAAGCCCACAGTAAAATATAATCAAGAGTAATCACTCAAAACTTTTCATTAGATCAGGAATAAGACAAGATTTCTGTTTTTGTCATTCCTATTAATTTATAGCTGGAAGCCTAGCCAGAACAATTAGGCAAGAAAAGGAAATAAAATTCCAATTTCTCCAAATTGGAAGTGAAGAAGCAAAATCTGTGCTTTTAGGTCACATTAGCCTACAAAAGAAAATAGGAGATTTCATTAACAGGAAAGACCAAAAGAAAAACAGCAATAAAAACACTAAGCCTATTCGCAAAACACATAAAACACATGGGTGAATGCAGGAATATCCACATTCACAAAAAATAGTACTCTAGATAAAACATCAGCAAAGTTATAGGATACAATAGCAACACTGAAATTCAGTTTTCCCTATACATTAATTATGAACAATCCTGAAGTAAAGTAATAAAGCAAATTCTTTTATAGTGTTATCAAAAAAATAGACTAACAGAGCGACAGCTAGAGAAATCAGCAGTAAAATAATAAAACTTCTGGAAGAAATTAAGGAGGTCAAAAATACAAAGACATTTCATGTTCACAGATCAAAAGTTTAATATTGGTAAAATATCAATATTATATAAAGTTAGCTACAGATGTCATGCAATCCCTACCAAAAACCCATCAACACATTTTTTTAGAAATACAGTAGTTCCTAAAATTCATCCTATCCAGCGATTCTTGGTTGCCAATCTTGGTAAAGACACAAGGTAGACGCTGTGCCCAGCATTCTGATAGATGTGATATTATGACACTGCTACAGTAATAACTGTGACTGGAATGAACACAAGAACAACATCATAGAAAAACGAACCTACAAATAAACCCCAGAAACCAGGTCTCACAAGCAGTCAAAGGATTTCAGGAAGGTTATAAAAACCACTCAATGGGAAAGAACTGAATAAAAATCCTTGTTGATGTAATGGATTCATCATACACAGAACAAGTTTACTGTATACAACACACACAGATGCAAAATGGATCAAAGTGTTTAACATGAAACCTGAAAAGAAAACAATCTTCGAAGAAAACTTGGGAAAAAGCTCATGACATTGGCATTAACAGAGACTTTTCGATACGACACTGAAGGTACAAGCTAAAAGTTGAAATGATAAACTTCTATATAAAAATTAAAAATTGCAGTACAGAGCAAAGTCAGCCAAGTGAAAAGCCAACCTAAAAATGGGAAAGAATAAAAGATTAAAATAAAGTATAATTTTCAAGCTTTTGCAAATCAATGAGAATTAAACTATTTGATTTTAAAATAGGCAAATTATTTAAGTACACATTTTTCTAGAAAGATATACAAATCGCTAAATAAGTATATGAAAAAGATATCAAATTCACTCATCATTGGGAAAATAAAGCCAATATCTTATTAAAATACAACTTAATGCCCACCAGAATGAACACTGAAAAGCAAGTTAAAAATAAACCAGATTATATCAAATGTTGGAGACAGAACTCAAGTTAGCCCCATTCCTATTAATTGAAGCATGAAGTGAGCGAGAAACTAGTTTCCTGTCCTAAGCACACACAGTAATTTGATGATTTGTCAGCTAAGACAGCGAGTTTCTAATCAGCAGCAGACCCCTGTGCACTGCGGGTCTCAACACGGCGCAGATGGGAAACAGCATAAGGGTCCTAAAAAAAAAATACACACACACACACACACACACACACACGCATACACACTGATAAATATCGAAGGCTTGAAGGAATCTGTGTGCTCTAATATTATGTTCATAACAGCTTAACTCACAACAGCTGAAGATGGAAGAAATCCAAAAGCCCATGGCTGGATGGGTGGATGCACGGTTTGTAAAGCAGACTGCTGGTAGCTCTGCACCCGGGAGCACTGTGAGAAGCGAGCGCTCTCTCTGCATCTGGCCTTCCGGAGTTCCTCACGCTTGAGAGGAAGGAGGTGGTGCAGGGCATCTCTGCATTCACTGCGAGGCCCAAGGTTCTGTTTCCCTCGCTGCAGAAAACACACAGGAAGGGGATTTGACGCGTTGCACGCCTGGGTTTATCGTGGGGACCCTGTGCGAGGTGAGGCGAACCGCAGATGCGGGCGCGTGATTTCCCTTATCCGAGCTGGAAGGACGCGCTTCGTCCTGACCCCCAGGGAAGCACTGGGCCTGGGCTCTTGCTCTGGGACCTCAGCACTGACGCCAGGCGCTGGTGGCGCAGGTGGGCGACAGCCAGGCCTCTGCGTCACTGCCACGGGCAGAAACCCAGCCACCCTGCTCGCGTGATTTGCTCCATGCTGTGAGCACAAAGTACCTTTCAAAGGACACGCCTGAAATGCAGGCGTTTATCAGACAGCGTGCAGTGCTCTGAATAACGCAGGCGTCTCCACGCAGAAACGGCTTCTGAGAGACGGGCATCTCCGGAGCAGAGTCCTCCTCCTCTGTCTAGAGGTCAGCAGTGGCCACGTGTATCTGTAACTCAGCCTGCATTCTCAGAAAACAGCCGTCAGGGCCAGGAAGGGGCTTTTCCTCTTTATATCCACAGGTACGTGCAACTGCATGTTGTTTATATTTAGATGTATTTATATGTGTATTTATATTTATATGTGTATTCAACCTTCATATACTTATACACGTTCATATTTATACACAGTCCATAATATATGAGTGACTTGTGCAGAGAATCCAACCCAGGGCTTCTGGGTTTTTACTAATTAGCTACACCCACTGCCCCTCAATGCGTTCTCAGTGACTGAACAGAATATTATAAATTATGTCAAATAACCACATAAGATAGTGGAGCACAGCACATCAGATATAAACAAACTTTTCAAGATCTCATTTCTTAGAAATGCCTGATTTATAGACTTTTAAACTCTTAAGTATGAAGCATTGATGGAATGTGCTGTGATTCTGAGTGTGTTTAGGACATGGTGTGTTGCACAACACCCTTGAAAAGTACAAATGAGAAGAGTTCTAATGTGTCACCTTCTCACACTGAACAGATGCCTTGGGGCTGGGAAGGAAAATACATATTGTTTGGCAAGAATTGTGAACTTAAATCACTTTAATATATATATATATATATATATATTTAATGATTTAATATATATATTTAATGATATAATTTAATTATATAATATACTCATATATATTTAATTTAATTAATGCTATAATGATATTTAATGATATAATTTAATATATAATTTAATATATGTTTAATGATTATATATATACATATATATACATATGAGATTGCATTTATTTATTTTTAATTCTAAACTGAAAAAAGAATAAAAACAATGATACAGAATTTCAAAACAAAGTAACAGGAGATTAACAGTGTACATTTTGAATCCTATATACTCTTTCAGCTTTTTATACTAGGGAGATAAAACTATGTTTACAAATGAGTCTGATTTATTTCACTTATAGGGTGACTAAAACTAGAAACATGCATATCATCACACACTAAACTAATATTAAAATGGGTCAAAGATCTAAAGATTAAAACAGAAACATTAAATCTACTGGAAGACAAGTTAGGTAGAAATCTTGAAGACACGGGGGTAGACAGAGTGTTCATGAACAAAACCCCAACTACATGAGAAGTACTTAGAAGAATCAACAACTGGAATCTTATCTTACTAAAAAAGATTCACACATCAAAATATATCACCAACAGAGTGAAAAGAAAACCCAAAGAAAGTAGAAAAAATTTAGCCAACTGCCCCTCAAAGAACATCTATTTAGAACATACAAAGAATTGAAAAATATTAGACCTCCCCAAATCCAAAGATCCAATCCAAAAACTGGCATTTGAGATGAATATGCGCTTCTCAGATGAAGAAATACAAATGGCAAATGAATATATGAAAAAATGTTTGACATCACTGGTCATTCAAAAGATGCAAATTAAAACAACACTGACATTCCACCTCACCCCAGAAAGAATGGCTACCATCAAGAAATCAATCAGTAACAAATGGCTGTGGGGAAAAAAGAATGCTTCTCCACTGTTGATAAGAGTGTAGCCTGGTACAACCACTGTAGTAATCAGTGTGGAGATTCCTCAGAAAACTAAGATTGGAGGTCCCATTCGACCCAGCTATTGTCCTTCTGGGTAGTTTCCCAGAGGAGTTGAAACATGTGTATCCATGTTTATAGCAACACAATTTGTAATAACTAGATATTGAAAACAATTCAAATGCACATTAAACATGGAATGGATAAAACAGTGTGAGCACTGCTCAGGCATGAAGAAGCATAAGCGCTAGGCTTTTATAGGTAAATGGATGCAATTTGAGACCGTACTATATATGATCACATTTAAATGACTGGTAGGATAATTAAACTTCACAGAAAGCAAAAGAGTCTGCAGTTTTGAACTCACAAACACCTACTTAGCTTGGGTCATAGCAGGACACTGCAGCGTCTAGCTAGGCAAACCTTGTCTACCGCCCTGGTGGAACACAGCTCGCGAAGGGGGCTGTGTAGCTACCATTCCTGCAGTAAAGAAGTGGCATGGGGAACGCAAATATTTGGAAGAGGACTTGTCTTAGGAGTGTTTCAAAGAGTAAGAATAAAAAGTAAATTACCTGAAGAATAATAAACATAAATGTGCCTCTGAACATAGTCTCAGCATGTGAAAGTATAGCTTTTGAGTCTGATGTAAAGAGAAGCTTGAAGACTTCTTGCGCTCCAGCGGCATCATGAAAGACCTGGGCAAGATTTATAGAATGAATTAGTAAAGGTGCCTAAAAAATACCACATAATTAATTTCAGCAAGGAGGGTAGAATTCCTTACCATGGGTTCCATATACCTGAAAAGGTAGAACTTTGTCAGTTTCTTGCTTTATTGCTTCCTTCTTTCTCCTTCAGTTCAGTTTCCACTCTTACTGTCAACATTTCCTCAATTTGAATATTAGCTTGGTATTACATAGTAAACTAATACAAGACGTGGGGAGTAGTGTTTGATGCATAAGAAGTGAACCGTCCCCTGTCACCTGGTTAAAAATGCAGAGGGTGATATAATGGTACCCTGACTCCGGTGACAGCCTGCTGCCAGGTGACCTAGGCTGGGAGGACCATTGTCCGAAAGTACACTGGGACGCTATCCAAGCTTTAAAATGGAAAGTTTAGGATTAAAACGAAGTTCCGAGAGACACACTGGTGGGACCCTCCCGGTACTGCAGGAAGCAGTTAATAACTTTGCATCTGTTATCTAGGGAAGTAAGTGCCACTCGGAGTGAAAGGAAGAGAGGCCGGAGGCGGTCCCAGAGCCACACACCCGGCCACCAGCCCTCTGCACTTTGCACACAGACCAGGTAGGTGATGAGAGTCCACCTGCTGACAAGCAGGTCATTTGCAGGAAGAACTAGGTCAGCCTGTCTTCAAACACTGAGGGTGCTCGAGACCTTTGGAAAGGAAAAGAAGTGGCAGAGAGTGGAGATGGAGACTCGCCAGGATCAGTGTGATGCCTGTGTCTCCTCGCCGTCCAGAACAGCAGGGACACGGTTGTGCAGGGCCTGGTCCACGCACAGCCCCATCACCTCAGGTCACTTTGACAGCTCGGTTCTGATTTGCTCTGGAATATTTTCCGCAGAATCCAGGGAGCCCATGAACCCGGGAGCATGAGACCAATCAGCTTTGGCTTCTACAGAAGAAAATTAATTTTAAACCTCATTTCTTTCAAGATTTTCCACACACTCCCTATGCAGAGCAGACTTCTGCTGAATCTGAGCCTAATTAAGTCTTGGGAACATCTTGGCATCAGTGACCAATGACCTCCATAATTACACTACACAGCATGCTGTAAACCTGAAGCCTTTGTTCCGGCATCCCTGACACCCAATTTTAATTGGGTGAGGAAGAATTTTCTAACTTATAATATAAATGTGCTATGCTGCTTTTTTTTTTCGTCTAAATTAGGGATTTGTTTTATACTTGGTAAAATATGGGCTCTAGTAAATACATGGCATTTGGTTTTTAAACTTTTTTGTTTGTAAGCTGCATCTAATTAAAAGAAGAATAATGTGCTGTGTAACGGAGTGAAAAACTATTTTCTCTAATCCATGAACAAATTTCAAGAAGCATATGAAACTAGCCTGTCTGCCCCATCATAAAGGTATAAATTTAATTGGGTCTGCTGCTTTCTGTCTGTATTTCCATGGGAACTGGGTGTCTTTGTGGGTTAAGTTTAATAAGTGTCTGGCTCCCCAGAAACATATTACATTCTGATGTACCATTTTCAACAGTTGGTTGATCCATGCATCCAAAATCGGATAAGCGCTAAACAGCAACCTGGGTCTTCATGTTCAACTATGTTTCTGAACAAAGTAAACCATTGTAAAATTAGCATGCTCCCATGAATTTCAAATCTTTTTTTTTTCATTTCTTCTAAAACTATTCATAAAGCACCTTGCATTACATGGAAACTGTTATGTGAGAAACCCCAAATATATATATATATAATTTAAGGAGCTAAATAAGAGAGGTGATAGGAAAAGGACCTATATTGGAAATAAGAAGGAGACCGAGAGATGGAGGTGTGGGGAGAGAAAAGGGAAATCATCAGAGCTCAGGTGTGTATGCATCAGCCCTCAGAAGCAGCGTGAGCACTGTGCACTGCAAATGTGGACTAGTGAGGACCAGGAAAGGGGTGCAGAGGCTCACAGGCAGATACAATGACAAAGATATCAGCTAAGGAGGCCAGCCTCTGGCATCCCAACCCTAGCTCTTGGCCTAAACAGCACAACTGCCTTTAATGCTCTGTTATCTATTTAATCACGCAACTCTGTAAATAGAAGTCATTTTAACAGAATAAATGAGGTGATGGTTTCAACAAAAGTAATTATTAGTATTGCAATAGTCTTCCAAAACCATTAGCTAAGAGTTTCTCATCGACTTTCTCTGAAGCCTGGCTAGCGGTGACGCGGTGCTTCAGCAGGAAGGCTCACAGTGGGTCTGCCAGTTTCCTGTACTTCACAGAGTTTAAAATGTTTAAACTATGTGCCCTGAAATATTTTTATTTCAACAATATAAAAAAGTTTTAAAGCAGTGATGAGTTTTGAGTTTGTGGATCATTCAGAAGACTTGAATTCATGCACATCTCTTCTACAAGCAGAAACATAAATCCAGTGACTTGGTTTGCCTCTGCTAGGTCAGCACAGTGTGGACAGGAAGGAAAGAGAAGCAGAGATACTCTTTCTCATGCCTGCTTACTGAGGACACACTCATTTGACATCATTTTAAAGTTTCCTGCCCAAAACACTATTGGTAATTCAAGTGAAATATGAAGAAAATAGACATTAAAAATTAGGAGATAACCAAAATATTTGACTCTTCCTAACACCTGGTGATTTGTAAGTATGATGAGCTTTTCCAACTCAGTCTTCTTTTACACAAACTAACAGACATAGAAAATAAAATTTGCATTTACAACAAAATATTCTTAGGTTGTGATTTCAAAATAGATGAGATTGATTCTAAATTCACCAATTGAAATTTAAAAGTTGACTTCATAGGTTTAGGCTTAAGAGTGGATTCAGTTTGAACTCCTTACACTTCGGGACAAAGAAGTAAATTTGATGTTCAGCAAAATCTCTTGGAAATCTTTGCAGATGGAATTTACTGATTGAGGTAAAGGAGAAGGGGAGTCTTAATAATTCCTTTGTGATGATTATTTTTCAAGAATGTTAGGATTTTTTACTTTTTTTTTCTTTGTGATGAAAAATGCTTTCCTGAGACTAGTGACAAAAATAAAAGAACTAGAAATTTGGTCAATTGCTTTTGATTTAGGAATATTTAAACCTTTCAAATATCAAACCACACTCCAAAGAATTCCCACTCACTTTTGATAAGACCTCACTGGAAGAAGTAAAACGGTTTAACATATTTTCCATTAAATAGAGTAACAGAAAATGAACCAGGGCTGTATTACATCGCCAGCTGGTCACTGCTGTTTAGCAGTCACTTGCATGTGTGACCCATGATGTTCTTTTACACATGCCCCATTCTGGTGATACCTGCACACCCCCGAGGACTGGCGAGGAGCTTTACTTGTCAGGGAACGCCCACCAGGTTTGTGCGTGCTGTCCATGGGGGTGGGACTCCCTCTTTTATTAGGCAAAGTAATGACCTGTTACGTGTGAACACCATCATTTTGGTTGTTTTACACTCACTGGCACATCAGTGAGCATAGAGTGTCTGGGCATCCTGCCTGTGATGCCCAGGGCAGTGTAGATGTCTCCTGAGAACTTGATTTAAATTCTTTGGCATAAATTCGCCAAAGTGGAATTGATTGATGATGTCATAACTCTACTTTTAATACTGTTTTCCATAACAGCTGGGCCATTTTTCATTCCTACCCGTTGTGTACAAGGATTTCAACTTTTCCATTTTTTCAAGAATGCTTTCCTTTCATCATTTTGATAGTAACCTTTCCAACCTTGCTTTGTCTTCATGATTACTGATGTTCAATGCTTTCTATATGCCTGTCAGCCATGCATGCATTTTACATGCAAAAATGTCCATCCAATCTCTTGCTCATTTCTTAACTGAGACATTTGGTTACTTAGGTCAATAAGGAGCTCCTTCTAAATTGCTAATCCATTTATAATTTTTGCACATGGCATAAGATGGATGTTCAACTCTGTGTTTTGCATGGAGTTGGCATGCAATGACTTCTCATAATCCTAAACCTATTTCAAAGGTAAGTTAGATTTTCTCGCACAGGAAGTAGGGCTCAGTTGCTCTAACAGGATTCCTGGTTCTCCACCTTCCTCTGGTCCCTCAGTGCCATGATCCTAACCCATCCTTATCTCTGTGGCCGCCCTCTATGAGATGCTGCCTGCAGCTCTGTGACCACACTGACCTTGCCCACAGCCCCAGTGACCACTTCTCAGCCACAGCATGGCCCTCTGAGGAAGGACACTGTTCCCTCTCCCCACCCCCAACTTAATGGCGCCAGCAGGAAAAGAGGTGGCTGCTGCCCTGGACCCGGGGAGCCTTTGCCCCACTCCAGCCCTGGTCTGGGACAGTGCTCGCTCCCACTGATCCCCCTAAGCACATTGTCCTGTCCCCTGGGCAGCACGCTGCCTCTGCCTTGTTACGTCACTTCTTTTGTGTCACCTGACCAACAAATCCAAACCGACCCTGTTTCGTGACAGCTGTCAAGGATGAAATGAGCTGCACACAGCTAAGTGAGTAGCCAGGAAAAGTAGCGGCCCAGGGGAGGGGACACCTGGCTGTGCTTCTTGCCTCACACTGGGTACCACGTACCAGGATAAAGAAGCACCCTGGCAAAGCCAACTGCAGCCTCCAAGGCCAAGTCTTCCGACCACCTCATGGTTGGGATGGGATTTATGTTCATTCTCCCATGACAACTCTTAAATCCAAATTGGAATCCACCAGCTCTCTAGCACCTCTGGCTGAAGAGCTTTCCTTTCCCCATTGTGTGTCTTGACCCTTCTGTGAAGGTCCTTTGCTGTGGCCTCCCCGGCCTTTGGGCATGGGGGACTGGTTTTGTGGATGACAATTTCTCCAAGTCCAGGGGTATAGGTGGGGGTAATGGATCGAGTGCTGGAGTCTCCTAAGGAGCTTGTAGCCCAGAGCTCTGGCTGGGCAGGCCCAGAAGACCTGTGTCCCAGGACATTTTGATGCTAGTGCCCTGATGGAGGGGAGCTTGGGCATGGAGGGGAGCTGTAGAAGAGGCTGGAAACACAGAGGGAGCAGCCTGGTTCCCCTGACCCCCACCAGGGCCTGCAAGCCCTGGACCACCCCCAGACCCTGGCTCGGTGCCTGGCACAGACTTATTCCTGGCCTTCTGTCTGTCTGTCTGCATGTGTGTCTGCTGTTATTGCCCTGCCGTGCTCTTCCTTTACTGACATCCGTACTCATGTAAAATCAGGAAATGTCAGATAGTCAGCTTTGTTATTTCTCAAGGTTGGTCTGGTTATCTGGGGGCTTTTTTTTTTCTATTGCTATAAAGATCTAATCTTAGTTATATTATACTACTATAACCAAATACCACACACTGGTCAGGAATTCCCCACAGTCCTGAGATGCTGAAAACTTAGATGCTGTCAAGTTTGTTGTCTGGTGAAGTCTTCCTGGCTCAGAAGCAGCCACTTTATCCTGTGATGTCAGATGTGCGGGAGGCCTGCCAGCTGCCTAGCAGGCTGATGCGGATGCTGATTTCACCACCCCACCGCGGGGATTAGATCTCAACAGCCGAACATGAAAGGCGGCACAGTCAGAAGATAGCAGCATGCTCCTGAAATTTTAATAGAAATCGCACCTGAAGAATTTTGAGGGACATCAACCTGAAGACCTAAGGCATGAATGTCTTGGTGACATTTAATCTTCCAATCTGTGAGTCAAGATATCTCTCCTTGTTTTGTAATCTCATTTTATTCATCAGTGTTTCATAGTTGACATGGTACAAATAGTCTACCTCCTGTGTTACGACTATTCTAAGCATTTCATTGTTTTACTACCACTCCAACAAGTCTGTGTTCTGACTTTCCTTTCTGCACAGTTTTTAAAAAATAAACAGCCCTTTTATTTTAAGCTATCAAATTCATAGTCTTATACATTTCACAACACATTCTAAATCACTAAGAATATTTAAAACACAGCTCGAGGAATACTACTGTTACTATATTTTACCTAGATAATCTAGATTTGTGACCATAAATATTTATTTCCCTCGTAATCGCACAAACTTACTTGGACAGATAGTTCAATTTGTAGCTGGGAAGTATTTGAATTACTTATCAGATTCTTTGTTTCTCAATGGTTCATAACACTACAGGATGTCCATGAAGTGAAATTAATGAACGTAAACATTCAAGAAGGTTTGAAATGCTTGAGTAGGAAAGGAGAAAAGACATTTTGATCCAAGACAAATTGCTTCGCCGCTTATTCAAATTTATATCAGGGCACAAACGTTTTGCTAATAAAAGGTGATTCTAAGGGCTTTGCTCTCTGAATTGAATGAGATGGAAATATCTCACATGCTGGCTAGTGTACAAATTTCCAATCTCATATCCTCTGAATTAGTCATGCGATTTCTACACCTGCCATCTGAATTCGCTGAGGACTTTCTGAAGAATAGGTAGTGCTGGTTTTGTTATTCTCTGCTTGAGGTAGGACATGACCAGCTGAATTGTAAAGTAGGAGAAACCACACACCATGTGGAAATAGTTGAAGCTGGTAGGTAATGGTAAGGAAATAAAATAACTATCAAGCAGCCAGCTAAAAGTGTGTGCTAACTACTCTGCAGTGCTCAATACTGAATTGTCACTGATTGTAGTTTGGCCATTATTATCAAAGTCACTGAGATTTATGCCAAGCTCAGATACAGGTTTTACATTGGTATTTGCAAAACTATTAATTCGAGGGGCAGGTTTTACTTCCATACATAGTGATGGTATTCCTTGAGAATTCAGGACAGGTAGCTCAGAGAGAACACAGAAAGGCTGTTTCCTATTGATGTCCACTAGGCTTCTGTTGGAATGAACAAGCTGTGTTTCTTTCCTACGGTTGCACAGAGTGAAGAGTGCAGGGTCAGGGCAGGAGCCTGGCTCCGTCCTTGGTCAGCCTCCTGGGATGCAGTCAGGCTTGGCCAGGGTGCAGCCCCGCCAGATGCTGGGCATCCTGTTCTACACCCCTCTAGGTTGTTGCCCAAATTCAATTCCTTGTACTACTAGGGCTGAGGCTTGCAGGCTTTTTCCTGGCTGTTGTCTGGAGGTCACACTTTACACCTCAGAGTCCCTTTCAGATCCCAGCCTTCGACCTTCCTACGGCAGGTGAATTTCCTCTTGAAGGGCTATAACAGGGTGAGACCATAGCAGGCTGAGACCTTCTGTGATGACAGCCAGACTGTGAGATGACAGTCTTCTGTAATGTGAGCCAGGGAAGGGGGCACCTGTGTGAATTCTGCTCCATAGCCCTGACCACACGGCAGGACAGAGAGACACACAGGTCTCTGTCCTAATTTGGGGTGATCCCGGGGATGCTTCAGACTTCTGGTGGGGAGAAGATAGCTCTTTCCATGGCTAACACACTGATTATGTCTTTCCAAGGTCAGGAGACAGAATGCCAGGCAACAGTTAAAAGCCCCACAGCTCCAACCACATGGGTTAAGAATATGAAAAGGCAAGTCGCACGCTAGGACCTGTGTTTGGCATCAGAGTTGTGTACATTATTTTTAAGGAATTGTTACAAATCAGTAATAATTAGTGAGACAGTCCAGTGAGAATTGGCTGAGGATCCACGTGCACACTGGGAGGAGGAGATTTCAGCGGTGAGCACATCCATGCAGGTACACTCTGCTCCAGTAATTATAAAGAGGACGTAAACCGAAGCCCTAATTAGATGCCACAGTGCATCACAAAATGCCCCTGGTTGACAAGGGGATGATGACTTGTTGGTGAGAGCGGGGAGCAAGCGGACACTCACACACCCTGAAATACAGCTTCAGCGTTCCTGAGTGACGCAGAGATTCCGTCACCTTCCCCTGCGCCTCACGCTGCATCGGCCCTGCCCATGCTGGCCATTGGCCGTCCCGAGGGTTTGTTGTATCTTTAATGCAAGACGTGGTGAGGTGCAGGAGTGTCCCTCTTTTTTTTTTAACAGAGAATAAACAAAAGAGGACAGAACAAAGCAGATCAGAACAAAACGGCCACTTTCATTGACCACTTTCACTGTCCGCGCTGGTGATAGGTAAGGTTGAAAATCTTTTCCCATTCCCACGTTGTCTTATTGTCCTAGCTGTTTTTCACTTAGAGGTGTTAGGAGGGTTTGGTGGAGGTTTTGAAGGGAATAGGGGTCAGTTCTAACATGGCTCCCTTCTCAGTGGTGCCTTTGCCTGAGCCTTGGTGTTTCATCAGGGCCAGCTGATCACAAAGCAAGGCCTGAGGCAGTGGGCAGTGGCAGGGATGTGTCCCAGCCCTGGCAGGGTGACCAGGGGCCACTGCATCCATCTCGAATACGCCGCTACTCATAAGACGGAGCACCTGAGGGCTTCTCCCTGGCCCCACCTCTCTCTCCCTTACGCTCCCCTCTGAGCCCTGACCCCGTGGAATGTTCCAGGCAGCATTTCCTATAATACTTGCTCTCCTCGGAAGTTAACATCCTGGTGGCTGCAAGAAACTATTTTCTTCATCAACTCCACCCTCAGTTCTGGGGACACAAAAGGCATTGACAGAAATAAAAACAAAGTTCAAATTGCGGAAGGTAGAAGGGCAGAGAGAGAACCATTCTGTGAGGGAGCAAGTCCATCAACGTTCTTTAAGATCTGCGACCAATTAATCTCAAATGTAATTTAATTAAATGATGTACATAAGCTCCTAGCAGGGTAAATCATTATTTTTATGTTAAAACTAGAATAAACACTACTGCAAAGAAACTCCTGAGAGATTTGGGGAGAACACTGAGAACTTCTGGGTGTCCCCATTTAGAAGAGAAAATGCTGTTTGCAGAGCAAGGACTTAGCACTTCGGGGGCAAGACGGTTGGCCACGGTCCTGGGGAGTTTACAGAGCATGGGTGCTTCTCGTTGGTTGTTTCTATTAATCTCATTTAAACTCTGGCAAAGTATTTCCATGGCCCTGTTCTCCAAAACTGCAGATGGCCGACTCAGAGGGGACTAGCAGAGGTCCTCCTTGGGACAATTGGATGTGATTTTTCTCCCTCTTGTCTTATCTCACTTCCTTAACCTGACCTCTCAGATGCTAACAGCCCAGCTGGAATCTGGGGAACGAGGAGAAATATTCACCTGATTTCTCCTCCCAGGCTCCACTGGCTGCCCTGAAGGTTAGTACCACCTTGATTTCTGAGGGTGCCTGTGCATCTTGATGGGAGAAATTCCCATCTGTAGAGTGAGCAAAAGAGACTTCTTTGTGCTCACCCATGGAGTTCATGCCACCTGGTCCCCTGAGGCCACATAGACCCCTGGTGGGGAGGAGAAGGGACCAGTGCAGGCTTCCTGAGTTGGAAGAGAGCTCGTCTAGCAGGAGCAAGGTTAGATCCTGAACATTGGGAGGCAAATTAAGCTACGTCATATGGTTCTTGTTGTATGCATCCCCCAAACGAGTTTGGGACAATGCATGGTGGGTTAACATCACCTAATTCTCTCAGAAGTGTACCTTATCCATCAGTTAAGTCAGCCTCTTCATAATTTGGTACACACGCTTTTACAGTCCTATCTGAACATGTACCCTGCTCAAGCCTCCTCTCTTCCTGTAGCAATTCTCTCCTGTTTAAGTTGACATCAAATGGCATTTCTTTGAAAAATGCCTTTGCACATTTATTTGAATACCAGTGACATACATATTACAAGCATTTTTCATTTGCTGTGTATTTTTCCATGTGGAATACATAGATGAAATGTTGCCAGTCACTCCAAGAGGAAGTTCCAGATGCTTGTCTGTGAAATTCTTGTTAAACACCAAGAAAAGCAGGGAGGGCAGAAAGCTACTGCCCTGCAGGAAAGGCTCAGTCACCGGGCTCCTCCGCAGGGGGTGGGGGCGTGCGGTGGATTCGGGGACCTGGTGATCCCAGCTCCCCTGCCCTCCCTGCTCCTTTTCTTTCTCCCTTTCCCCTCCTCCTCCTTCTCCTCCCCACATTTTTGCTGTGAAGAACAGTTTTGCAGCCCTTTGTAGTCAGTATTGGCTTTGGACCCAAGCTACAGAGTGCAGGGTCTCAGCAGGGCTTGGATGTCACCTACGGGGTCCCTTGTTCTTCACTCCTTCCCTCCTGAGCCACAAAGGCTCACTTGCCATAGTCCTTCAGCAGCTCCATGGAGAAGAGCCTGGGGAGGCTGAGGGTCCCCAGCCTGAGGGCTTCCATGCTCTCAGCAGTGCATGCCTGTCCCTCCTGATGTCATTCACAGTGTCACTGATCATACCCTCCCCTCACCACCCCAGGTGGCAGTGTGGGAAGTCACCTCCCTGGAGCTGCCGCTCCCTGACTTCCCTCCTCTGTCCTCAGCCTGCTGGGAGCCGGAAGGACGCTGGGATGGTCCACAGTCCCGCATGTGCCAGCCACTGCTGTGTTTGTCCTCTCTCCCCGGAGGAGCCGGGTATCTCCCAGCTGCCTGTGTTCTGAGCAGAGGCCAGGCTAGGACACTGCCAGGGCCCTGGGGTGAGTGAGCTGAGCCTGGCGCGGCAGGGAGATCTCAGCCCCAGCACATTCTGCCTCCTATGCCTTAGCTGCTGAGGTTCGCATTGCTGCTTCCTCGGTGCAGGACAATCCCCAGCTCCACAAAAGGAGGAGGAGGAGAACCGGGAAGAGGGCAGGAGAAAAAGTTCTGGGGGAGAGCTGCTAAGGAAATGGTCTGATGAGCTCACTCTCAGGCAGAAAGGTGCTTAGAGATACGTGCAGACCTGGGACATCCTCTCCAGGAGGCCTGGGTGTGGCCCGTCCTCCAGAGACCTACAAGACAAGAGCTGAGACTTAGACTCCAGAGAGCTCTGGTCATGAATTTCAATCAGTGCAAAGGGGCGAGGCAAAGGGACGTGGCTCTGACTCTGTTATTCACTGCTTAAGAGCCCCCCTTTGCCAATTGTTTTCATTTGCCAAACATAACTTACAGGGGAAATTTACAAGTTCTGAGTAAACATAAGCATGAGTGCCCATGTGCAGAATCTTCATGCAGTGGTGCTTGGATTTCAGTGCCGCATCTACATCAAGCACCTGGCCCTGTGTTCACATCTGCATATGGCACCTGGTTTTATGTTCACTGCCGAGGTGACCAGCTTCAAACAGGGCAGATGAATTTGAAACCCTAGACTCTCCGACACAGCCCATGCCCTGCTAGGGACTCACTATTGCACCTTCCTGTGGAGACCAGGAGTGGGCAATGCTCTAGACCCCAGTAGAGCCTGCTCGCTCATTCTCTCTGGTCTCTGTGTCTCTGTCTCTGTCTCTGCCTCTCTCCTTCCCCCACCCACAGATTCCCTGTGTGCTTTGAGCAGCTCGTGCTTCCTGGTAGCCAACAGGCAGCCTTGGATTTTTGCCATCCCTTCGCTGGCATATCTGTGACACACTGCTTCTGCTGATGCGTTAGTTTAACCACTGTCCCTGGGTCTCAGCTGACCAATCACAAGCCAAACTTTCTGGCTGTTCAGGGTTCCCCAGAACCTGGGCATGTTGGCCTGAACAAAGTGATAGAGGACAGGGGGACCCAGAAGAGTGGGCACCAGCATAAACAATGTTCCTGTCAGATGACCAGCCCTTCACTTAGGCATTGAGCTGGCCGTACATACCTGCAATTTGGTACAAACCAAATTGTAAAGAAAGAAATGGCAAAGGAAAAACCAAAACTAATCTCCAACTCATTTGGCTCTAAGCTGTCTTCTCCCAAGCTCAGCTATCTATGCACAAACGTTCTGTGTGATTCATGATACCTAAGTATGTTTCCACAGACTTTTCATCCACCTGCTACACTGTATTGTTAGAGGTTAAAGTATTTTTGTTATTAAGTAGTTATAGACCCTGATCATTAGGGATCTAGAAATTTAATCATTACTGTCTTGAAAAAGCTCTCAAAAACAAACTTCCAACTGCAAGTGCAGAAATATATCTGAAATCTTTAAAAGAGATGGGTCAAGGCACCTTACTGCCAGCTTGGGATGTCACAAAGAAGACTGTTCTTCATGACTAAGTACCTACATATATTAGAGGACAGTCCCACCACCATTTCAAAGCAACATTTGCAACAGAATGAACTTTTTAGTGGCTGTGCACTTGCAATTTCTGCAGGAAAATCCATTTCCATCTTTAAGTGACTTGAGTTCTTGGATAATAAATAGTGTAATTAAACCAGAGACTGTGAATCTACCCTCACATCCCAAATCTCATGATTAAAGGTTGCTGGCAATAGGAAAGACAAACTATTTTATCATTTCCTGTAGCAGAGTCTAATAGATTTTAAAGAATATATAGCCTCAAATAGGCTTTTATGTAGGAAAATCCTGAATTCTTTAAGCAAGTGCACTTGAGAAAGATTCAATATATGACAGAGTTTGGGATTATCTTAGATGTGGATGATCTCTAAATAATGGTGGTCTCATTTTACTGAAGTTCCTATTTCAGTTCTGTGTAGTCCACCTTGCTAGTTTGGTTCCTGTCTTCATTATTTTGTTTTGCTGGGACAGAATACCCAAGCAAACTCATTAAAGTAGGAAAAGTTATAATTTAGCTCACGGTTTGTGGAGGTTTCAGCCCACAGTCAGCTGGCTCTGAAGCAGGGTGGCAGGGCAGAGGGCATCGCAGAGGAGAAACAGTCTGTGGCAGCACAAACATTAACAGTGTTCTTAAGGCAGGAAGAAGGATATATACATAGATGTATTTACATGTGCATATTCAGGCCACACCAGCAGTGACACATCTCTTCCTACCAGGTTCACCTCTGAACACTTAGCTGTAAATCCATCCGGTATCACATAGCTATTATCTATGTCTATTATCCAGTCACCTCCAAAAGCCCCACCTGTGAGCTCATGGGCTCTGGATGCCAGGTGAGGCTTGGTTACCTGGCCTCGCCTAGGCTCTGGGAGGTCCATGAAAGGACATCTCCTCCTGGAGACAGGGAGCCGACTGGAGCTGTGCATTTGCACATCAGAAATGTGCCCTTCACCCCAAGGAGGGGTCACCAAGGTCCCTTCCCAACCAGAAAGGTGAGAAAACAAAAAGCATAAATATCCCAGTGGCCTGTTATTTTGTACTGGCCATTGAGAGGGTAGAATTACATGTTCCGAAATACTATTAACAAGTAAAACATAAGATATGGGGTGTGATACCTTCTACTGCTCAGTTTGTCTTTCTGAGCATACATACAGAATCAGGAGACAGGAGAATGAGGTCAGGGAGCTGAATACATTGGGATCCCAGCAGTGGGCGTTCACTGTGGCTGAGGCGGAGAGGAGCTCTCAGGGCCGGGACTTCTAAGCCGGAGCTTGCAAGCAAAGGTTTACAGACTAAACACAGAACCCCAAATGAGAAAGCGGTAGAGCTGTGGGTACTGGGCAGTGGGCATTGCCTCTAGGTTAGAGGGCTCCGTGACACTGCCCTGTCCCTGTTCAGGAGCCTCTTCGGCCCTTGCTTTGTAAATCCTTTCCAAGAGATTCCTGAGGAAGGCAGGCAGCCAGCCCAGCAGTAAATTCCTCGGCCGCTCCTGGTGTGTCCGGGGCAGACCCACATGTAGAGGAAAGCCTGGGTTCACTTCCTCTGTGTTATGAGTCACAGCTATGTTTTGTGACATTAGGAAATGTAGCGCTCTTGGATGAGGGGCAGTTAATAAAAGGGTTCCTGAGAAACCTGCAGAAGCTCACCATGGGGAGGAGTTACAGTCCATAGAGCCTTGGAACTGAGTCACCACGCCATCCAGGGCAGAAGCGAGCCCCCCAAAGCAGCAGGAAGCTTTGACCAGGTTGGTGCACAGGGCAGGTAGGAAATAATTGGATTCAAACTCCAAAGACCTCACAGGAAAGACCTGGAAACACAGCATCCCTGGAGCTGGTGCCTGAGACCAGGGGCAACTTTAATGCCGTCACCAGGGGACCGGCCCATAGAACAATGTGTTAAGCAAAGTGTGAAAATTCATTACAATTTTCTCATGACCTCACTGAGAAATGTATGTCAATACACAAAGACACAGGGATCCCTGCTTCTAGGAGTAAGTGATGCACCGGATTCTGAGAAGGTTTCCATGGGCAGAGGTTGGTCTGCTTCCCCAGGCACACTGTAGAAGCGCACAGTAGGGCGAGCAAGGGGCTGTGCGGACGGGCGCTCCCTGGGACGTTGTTCTTCGTGAAGTGAGTATTGCCCTGTGCCACGCTGTTCCATGCAGCACTGTGCTTACCTCTCTCCCAGCAGAGGCGGGAATGGCTAGTGCAGAAAGGTCAGGGATGAGGGGGTCACAGAGCTGGTAAATAACAGGAGCGGAAGTGCAACTCCACTTGCTGCAGAACCTTCCTGGAGCCCAGCTCACAGGCAAGTCTTTGTCCCCTAGATCCCCAGGCCAAGGACGTGACAAAGAGCAGTGTCTGTCTCCAGCAGCAGCACAGAGCCTGCTTCCTGCTAGCGACCCCAGCATTGCCTCGGCAGGTACCCAGGCCCTGCAGACTGGCAGGTGCTGTCACGCGGGAGGAGGCTTGGTCACAGGCGGCACAGGTGCAGATGGTACAGGTTCATCTGCACAGCAAGAGCAGGGGACTGAGAGCCACTGCTCCCCATCCAATACTCCCAGCCAGGCATACTCTTCAGAGCAGGCGGGGAGAAAGCCAGGCTCCTCTCGGGAGAGCAAGGGAAAGACATCAGGCTTGGGAAGGTCTGCAGCATCGCCGGCTGCACCCACCAGAACCTAGAATGGGCCGCACCCTGGAACGGAGCAGTGTCCTCAACTGTCCCGGGATTTTTCCTGTGTGTTCCTGCCACTCTCCCCAGCCTGAGACCCTGGACCAGGCAGGGCTTCCTCCTGCAGCCTGGTACAAATACTCTGCTTGACCTGTGAGGGTAACTATCACGGCGTGGGTGCAGTGTCTTCCCTGGCCACCGAAGAACAAATCCCTCAGCTGAGCTCAAGAGCTGCGCCCACTGAGGGCTTCCGGAGCTCCCTGAGGGCACACGCTGTGTGTCGAGGACATCCGGGCGCCAGCAAAAGACACAGTGATGACTCACTCGGGGGATATTTTCAAGAATCTGAAATCTAGTGGGAAACACACATAAAAAGATTTGTAACATGTGAGTGGGAAAAAAGAAACAGGCTGCTGTGTGAAAGTGACAGCAAGTGACAGACAGCATCAGATCCTGGGCAGGGACTTCGGTATAAAACACAAAAGATGTTCTCAATCATCATGACAATGATGATGAAAATGGGGCGGGGGGATCTAGAGACAGAGGGAAGAGGTGGGTGGGGAAACAAAGAGGAATGGAAATAATCAGGATGTGTTATGTAGGTTCGCCGACTCCCTACGGTGAATGTAAACTTCATGGGTTGCAAACACATACTAATAAAACAAAATTGAAGAAAAATACATTCACATTTCATGGGAAAAAGTACTGAAGCAATGCACTGGTAATAAGTATCAGGGCGTTGCATGCATATGTGGTTTAATTGGGAGAAGTCATAATGAGTTTCTGTGAGATTAAAACTTATGTGCATAGCCCTAAAAAATGAGAAAAACCCAGGCACATTTAGGGAGCTGATAATGGCCCAAAACAGCAGTTTGGAAGGAGAGGGCACTGAGGAATACCAGGCTCAGCTAATGCTGGGACAGATAACACAGATCGGCATAAGCTGCTGGGAGATTGGAGGGGAGAGTGCTTTATCAGACAGGAGATTAGCAGCCTCCCCAGATACGGATACGCAAATGCGGAGACTGAGTATTAGCCATGCAGCCAGCACAAGCTGGCCACAAACTGAGCCTATGGAGCATAATTTCAGATTTAAAGGCAGAAAGGTTTAATTCTCGCAGAAACCAATGGGAATGTTTTATTCAGTTCATTTAACAGCATGAAATATGAAATTCTAGCACTTGCTAAAACTCTGCAAAAAGATGAGCAAACAGAGCAAAGCAACATCGCAAAGCCAAGGAAATTCGGTGAGCACAATACAGTGAAAAGGGAACCAAAAGGAACTGCAGTGGGGTAAAGGTCTGAGACAACACCTGTTTTTCCACTGTGGTAGGATTTGCAGAGAAATGAACATCGTGATGGAGACTATTCCGTGAACAGAGATGTCCTTTGTCCCGATCAAGGACACTGCCAGGGCAGCGGCTTGCAGTGACTTGGGGACCAGGTCGCAAGAGTATCCGGGGTCACCCTGACTTCCTGTTCCCCAGAGTCAAAGTTCCGCTGAGAATTTCAGGTGTCCACACCGTGAGGCAGGTAACCCAGCTCCTGGGCATTAGCAATGAGGGACACTTGCATTCCAGTGGGCAGTGCTTATTTCTCCTCCCAATTTCTAACACTCAGAACCCTCAGGAAAAGAATCCATCTCATACAACCTCTGGAGAAGTTTAACGAGGCACATTTGAGGGAAAAGAAACCTCAAAATGTTTGAGCCAGGTGTGGTGGCATGTCTTTAAATCAAACACTCTGAATGGTCAAGGCAGGAGGTCAAAGTTCCAAACCCAGCCTCGGCAACTAGGCACATTAGCAGGACCATCTCGAAAAGAACATTTGAAGTAGGGTTCTGGGCATAACCTGGGGTGAAGGCCCTGAGTTCAGGTCTTGATACCCCAGTAAAACAAATAAATACAACTGGAATATCCGAATGTAGTATGTGCATGTTTTCTGAAAGGATGCCCAGCACCACACCTTTTGAAAAGATGAACCTTGGAAGCAATCTCGAGTCAGGCGGCGTGGAAACACATCGGGGGAGGAGTGTCCCGTGCCTGCGGGAGGGGTCCTGAGAGGCCCACGTGGGGCTGCAGAGGTGGGGGACCGAGGCCGGCATCTTCGCACTTAGCAGAAGCAGCGGTGGCTGAGATGCGTCCTGAGATCACTGAGGTGCCGACAGGAAACTCTCCCGGAACTCTCAGTGCTGAATTCCTCAGCGTGCTTTGCAATTGGCAGCTTTAATTTCGTCTGATTTTCTGTGGGCTAAGCACAGGTAGAAAATGTTGTGTAAATATTTACTGTTACATGTATTTATTTGACGTATTTATTTACATCAAACAGCATATTTCCCAGACATTTCACTTGACGGCATTGTCTCGGTTTGCCTTTTGGAATTAAATCTTTTATGGAAAATGATTAATGTAGAATTTAGGGGAATCCCATCCCTGCCTCTTTCACGATGAAAAGACTCTTCTTTCGTGTTCTCCAACTGCAACATCTTCCAACAAAGTTCTGGTTTACACTGCAAACATCTTGTGGAAATTCTGTCTCACTGAAGTACTTGGTTTTGATGCTTTACAGAGGCAAGATGGTTCTGGATACCTGGTTCTGTTTAACAAACACAGTCTTTAGAAATCTCTTCCTTTCAAATCTGCTTTGCAGTTCACTGCCAATAATTCATACTAGAGGAATGAATGACTATTATTACTTCAAAAATTCTCCCAAAAGATCGAATAAGTCCTTTCCTCTCATTTCACTCTATGTAATGAGCTCATGGCAGATTTGGGATAGCATAGAGATTACTGTTTTACTATAGGACAGAATCACAAAGGACAAGACAGAGAAGAAGAGATGTGGGATTCATTTGGTCTGAAGGCTGAATATCTGAATTACTTTCAAACTTATGAGGAACAAATATTCATGGCATGAACTCAGGGAAATGAAGAGTGATGGAAGCTAAATTATTGTTTTTTAGCACAACCTGAAGTTTTTGAAATTCTACAAATTATTGTCATAGAAAAAAGTTAATTCCTTGAAATGCACTGGATGAGATTTAGAGGAGGAAGATTTCTTAAAGTTCATCTCAGAGGTCTCTGGACAATACAGTAATGCAAAAAGCAGCACTGACAATGAGGTTTCAGTGTTTCCAATCTTACACTTTCCCATTCCATGCGTAACCCCAGCCCCTGGGGTTTTCTCCACCATGGTTTTCCTCCCTTACCCTCTCCCTTTCTTATTCACCACACCACTGCCAGCACATCTTGCCCTGCGCCCTGTAGTAACCAACCCCTCACTGAGCCCAAACCTTTGACCCCACCCCAAAGTGTGTCTTCAGGAACTCTGCTCCTCTTGCAAACTTTACTTTCAGGTTTTGATTCTTCTTTTCTATCAGCAAATTGACATTTTTCTGTTTTGCCCATCAGGAAAAAAGAAAAATAAACTTTAGTTTTTGCACTGAAGCACTCACGCTCCACTCTGCTTTGCTCACCTCCCCGTTCAGCCAAATGCTTGGGTGACACCTTGGAGGCCTCAGAATCCACACACTTATCTCCTTCAGTCCTCTGGGAAGCAGCAAAGCACAGGCCTGGCCCACTGGCTCTATGCCAAATGCCCAAAGCTGGTTCCAGATGGTACCAAGGCCTTGCCGTCCAGTTATACCTTCAGCTACCCATTTATTTCATTGGTTATTGTTATTTAAAGGCAAGGTCTTGTTGAATGCTGAGCTGTCCAGAACTTGCTCTCCTCCTTCCTCACCTCCCAGAGTGAGCAGTTTTTCATCTCTATGTTACTTGGCCTGGTAACCATGTTTGGTCCAAGTGGCCACCTCGGGTGAGCTGGTGGATTCTCACACCCAAAACACCAGCTCTGCTCTGCAGTCAGAGCATCTACTGACCTACAGATCTATGCACCATGGTCCCTCCCTGCCTGGGCCCTGGATATCAGGCCACTTTCCTGAGCAGATCACCAAAACATGCTTTGCCTGGACCTCCCTCTCAACTCATTTAATGTAACCTCCCACTGCTGGCGTTGAGACAAATGGGCAGCAACCGCTGCCTCCTTTTGTTGCACCAATTTCTCCCACACATTCTCATCTGTTAGGTGATACATTCACAATCCAACCCAGGGTGACCAATGTCCAGGCCCTCTGTGGCCATCGCCTTGCTCGAGCCTGGCCCCATATCTGTCACCTCCTGCTGGGTCCCTCACTCTCCACCAATCCTGTCCACTGTGGGCACCCAGCTGGTCCATCCAATCCTAGGAAGAAGAACTCAACTGCAATGAGCCAAGGACAATGTCTTCCTTACTACTCTCTCATTGCTGAGGCAAAATACCCAACACTGAAAGATAAAGGAGGCGAGGTTTATTTAGCTCACAGTGTGTGGAAGTTTCAATCCATAGCCTCTGGCACCGAGGCAGGGTGGTACATGGCAGAGGGCAACTGTTCATGGCCACGGAAGACAGGAAAAGTGTAAATAAAAAGGGGACAAATAAGGCCCTTTCTGCCCCTTTTACTTGATCCAGACTGCTGGGTTTAGGGTGGTGCCAATCCAATCAGCAGCCACTCCTAATCCCAGCTCTCTTAATCCAAGCATTAAACCATAAATAATCACAAACTCTAGATGCCACTACCTCTGAAAAAGTCCATCTGAAAGTACGAGAGGCCAGGGGACAGGGTGCATCTAGACACAGTAAGCTTGTGATAACCCATTCCCACAGTTCCCCCTTAAATACAAACAAGCAAATGAAAGAGATCCACAGGTTTCTCTGCTCATGAGGAGCCAGCTGTTCATCCATCAGTCAGTTTCATTCAATATCCTGCCTCTTTGCCCAGCTCAGGAGAGGCCGCTAGGGAAGATGCCAGGCTACTACCCGGCTCTGAGCATTGAGAACCACTGATTGTGCTCAGCTGTGTTTCAGGGCATTAACTCTGAAACCACTGGGTCTCACCTCGGACCCACAGAGGCAGAGGAAGCTGCAATCCCCGGAGGAAACATCTGTAGCAAAGGTGTTGACTTGCACGCAGAGAGGAATGCTTATGATCACAGGAGCACACAGCCATCAGCTGGCACGTGGGTCGGCCTTGTAGGAGTCAAAGTGCACTGGGCATGTACATGTAGGGGTCAGTGTGCAGATGGTTAGGCACGTGTAAGGGTCAATGTGCACACGTGTGGATGCATGCAGGGCTGCATGTACACAAGAAATTAGCAGCTATGTAGCCTCCTACACTGAATCCGGAAACTGACCTATGCATCCAATCATTGTGAGTGACAGCTGCTAGGATGTTCCCTGCTGCATTCTGCACCCCAGATGCACACAAATACAGCCCTGTTCTCAGTGATGTTTCATATCTGTGAAAGAAGCTGACGTGTTAAGATGATATTACATCTAGGGCAAGTGATCACATGGTTCAGGTTGTCGTAGAAACACTGTGTATTCATAGTATTGTAGTGCAGTAATGGTGTTTCAGAAGAGACGTCTCCCCAGATTGCCTTGGACTGAGTACCTGGGTCCATGAATATTCACAGTAGGGAAAATAAAGAATAATGGAACAGTGAGGTATTCTTAGGTTGTAAGGCTGAGTGACAGGCAGGGTAAGGTGGTGGCACAGGCGTGTTGTCCCAACATTGTGGGAGGTTGAGGTGGTGGGACAGAATGCCAGAGCTCAGCCTGCACAACTGAGCGACTGAGGGACGCCCTGCCCCAAAGCGGAAAATGAGAACTGAAAGAGGGTGAAGCGGATGTAGCTCAGGGTGAAAACGCTGAGCTCGAGCACAAGTACAAAAAAAAAAAATAGACAAGAGTTTTAGACTGAAAATTTCCCCTTATATGAAATTTTCATATAAAGGACCCCTTATATGTCCTTTACTATAATTTCTGAAGTCATGAAAACAAATCCAAAAGTAAAACTATAATATTTGAAGAAAAGAAAAAGGGATCCCAAAGAGGACACGTGGAAGGGAGAGAAAAACGTGGAAGGCACACTAAACATGCCCCCTCATTTTGTTTACAATCACGGGGCGAAAGTCTGCACATCTACCCTCTATCTCTCTGTCTCTGCCTATGCACTTTACTCAACAGGAGTAGAGTTCAGAGTCAGGACCACAGGGGACATGACTTAGCTGATCTGAAATAGAGGGCATGTAAAGCGAGAGTTTGTAACCTTGAATTAATTTAGCTCGCAGCATTGTTTAACTAGAGAGAACTTAAGATGAAATTTAATTAGCAAATGTAACTAAGAAATCTGGAAACACCTCGCTGTTATTAAGCGTATTTATCATTTTAAACAGCTCGGCACGGTGTGCTTCTACTCACACTCAGGGGAAGATCAGTGCAAGGCATCACACTCTGCCAAACCCAGAAGGCAGAAGAACTTGCAGCCGAGTCACCCTCCGTAGGACAGGTGACACAGACTGCACAGGGTCCAGCCAATGCAGAGCTGATGTTTAAAAGGTCCAAACACGCTCCTGCTCCCCAGGAGCTCGCCCTCCACACGACTGCCTCAGCAAGCTTGGAACCTCCATCCTGAAGAGTGCGTTCCCAGGATACGATGCTCTTCCCTGCTGTGTCTCCCTCACACGGTGTCACGGCTGTGTCCAGACGGCCGCCAAAGCCTCCTGCAGTCTCCGGAGGGGCCTCTGCAGAGGCAGCTTGATGGAGAGAGTGTGACGCTAGGACCAAGGGCGCTAGGGTTAAGGGTGTGGGTGCTGCCCACCCCGAGTAGCCTGGATGAGACCGAAGTGGCAGAAAGAAGCTGTTGTCATCCCCTTGTTTCCGCTGCTACCTTGTCAGTGCTGTGAACTGTTTTCCCCCTCCATGTCCCTCAGCCAAGTCCTCGGCGACAGCTGATTATGCACTGAAACCTCCACGACAGGAGCTGAATAAACCTCTCCGCCTTAACTTTGGGCACTGAGGGTTTGGTCTCAGCAATGAGGGGAAAGTCACTGGGAGTCGCAGTCTGTGTGTTCTTGTGCGTGGGAGACGGACCACCTCACCCACACAATATGACTGTGGAAGCAGCTGCGGCAGCGGTGGGTAAACGGAAAAGGTCCCTGTGTGCGCGTGTCTATAACGTATTTTAAGTGAGGTCCACAAAGAAAGAACAGCTGTGTATTTCAGAAGAGCACCAATGCATTAATACTGGTTTATTACCAGTTTAGTAATAGTAATAAATTAAAACCTCTGTTTACTTTGATGCTATATATAATATATATAATGATAATACAGTATGATGCCCATTCTGGAATCACATATTTGCCACCAAAATTTATAGACCTAAAGAGCCACTGGATTTCAATTCCATAAGAAATGACAGCAAATTGGTAAACCAGGTCTCGTGTTTATAGCTAAGAGATGCGTGATGCATGAGACAAGTACCTCACTGCGATCTCAGCTTTACAGTCGGCTAGTGAATCAGGCCCCAACTAAACAGGCTCCTCACCTTCTCCTCCTTCCGTGGTGGGGGCATCCTGCTCTCAGGGATTTGCGGGTTCCCTTCATTTGCAGTCAGCACGCACAGCCCCGTCTGCAGTCTGCCATGGATACTGCAGGGCTCAACTTAGTTAAAAAAGGATATGGTAATTCACTGGTCAGCTGCATTAAAAAATTGGCCTACCGACTAAGTTCAAGATAGCTTGAAGTCTATTTAATGGACACAGTATAAATGAATTACAACCAAAATCTTCGAATATTATACTGTAAGTATGCGCTGACTAACTGCCAGGCAAAATCGATTCTCGTGTAATGTAAGTCAACAGGAGGGAGACACTGGTGAAAGGTCCACTCTGTGATAAAGGGGAAGCTGGACAGCCCCCAACAGCTTTCTGCGAGTCCCATGTGCTTTCCCTTAGCATCGCGAACACCGTGCATCCCCAGGCCGTTCCACTGCTTCCCTGAAAGAAAACTGGAGGCGTGTTTCAGTGGTGGTGTCTTCACCCCCAGGAGTGAATGAAAGGAAAACTGAAATTCCTCATTTCAGGCCATTTGCACAGGGATGTGATACCTGGCGTTCCTAATAAAGATTCAAACCACATGTACTGGTCAGTTCCACAGACTAACATTTTATAAATTTACCTATCAATTTGCTGGACGTTAAAAATTAAGATGGAACTATCTTGGAATAATTGAAAAGGACTAGGTAGACATGGATTAAATGGCAAAGTGAAACACACTTACCTATTCCTGGGAAATCTGGACTTTGGCTGGTAACCTCAGTGTAACTGTCACTTTGTACCAGGTGTTTCTCTGTGCTGGGGGAAACCTCTCCTACTGGGGACCCATCTCCTGGAGGCAAGCTCCGTCCTGGTGCAAGGAAGCCTGGGTTTGTGGCATGATAACTGTGTCCAACTCTTGTTTTTCACTCTTTTACTCATTATTACCTATGGTATTACTACCCGTGCAGGACGATTCCAGTCTGAAAGCTTCATGCCGGGTCCATCTTGTCTTATAACCACCTCTCATGTCGCCCTGGCAAGTTTTCTCCAGCTGAAATCACACCTCCTACACAATTGTGTCTGGAGGTCTCAGCTCTCGAAGGACGCCCAGCTGTCTGTCTCCCTTCCCCAGGGGTAGAGAACCTCACACAGCTCCCAGGGTTCTGTGGAGCTTCCACCGGTCTGCACCAGGCCTCTCAGGGCTGGAAGAGGGGCCCGGGTACAGAGTCCCGATCCCTGGAAAGGCTGGGAGAGCACAGGCTCCAGGGTCCGTGCTGGCAATGCCCTGTCTGGTAGGTCTCGGGCAGCAGTGCATATGTGCTTCTCTAAGCAGCTCCTGTGGTGCCCCTGAGAGCCACTGTCCCCTCATCTCCTTGAGGCTGATGGGTGGGTTGGAGACACTGCATGCAGGAATGGGAACACCGCATGGCTCCCAATTAATACGTGCAAATTTTACATTTTTATGTACCAGTGAAAAATTAATTTTTTTAAAAAATAAAAAACATAAAAATATTTTTAAAACATTTAAATCATTGTCAAAAGTCCCACAAGAAATGTTATTGCTCACATAATTGCTGTGCATGCCACTGAGATTTAGATTTTAGGGAAATCCTTCCCAAAGAATTAAGGTATTATGTGTCGGGTGTCACATTACTAATGGCTTGTTTTCTGGCAGTTAAATTCAACTGTCACCTTGATTGGTGTGGGTAACTCCCAGGAATGTACTAAAGCACACTTTGGGGTGCATCTGAGTGTGAACTCGGGGGCTGTATTTGTCCCTGGCCCCTTCCTCTGGCACTGTCCCCTGCTCTACTCCCTGGCCACCATGATGTGAGCAGCTTTGCTCCTCTCTGCCTGTCCGCTATGGTGTTCTTGCCTCAGGGCCAGCCAACAATACAGGAAATCTCTTCGACTTATGTCAAATAGACCCGCCTCCTTGAAGTGGTAGGTGTCCCTGTGGTCCCAGAGAACTGGCTGACTAATACACGAGTCCCAGGGGACTACTGAGCCAGAGGCAAAAGCAAGTCAGCCACAGCTCCCTTCTCTCCTTACGTAAGGAGTTGCCTTGCTGGCATCCCAGAATGCCCCCGAGGCACTGGTTACTCTTGCTAATTTAAGGGAGGTTATTTGTCATCATTGCAAAACTTCGACTATCAACACAACTCACACTTAAAAGAACACAGTGCATGCTGGGTGGTTTGCACTTAAGAACTTTGACAATAGAGTGTGGTGGCTATTATCATTACCACTGAATTTTGAAAAAAAACTAATTTAGGTTAATAGGGTCAGGCTACGTGCACAATAATTCTGGTTAATATGCTAGTTTATTTTTTCAAGGGGGAATTATTTTACTCGATGTAAATTATAATGAACACTAGCAGACATTCCTGCTTAGAAATTGGAAGTTTATCTCTTCTCTGAGCTCAAAGAATCTGGGAGAATGTAAGTTATCAACATGTTGTAGGTTTATCCTTTCCTTATGAAATTAGATGTAAGACCAGTAAAAAGAAAATCAATAATATTCTTGATGAATATTTTAAAATACTTTTCCCAATATAGCTGCATGTAAACATTTTAAAAACAATTTGGAATCCTTAGGTTTTTCCCAAAATTTTCAAATAAAATTTTGTATATTATAAAAAAACAAACAAAAACGCACCAAAGCATGGCAGTGAGTGGCTCTCAACAGATCACTCCAGGAGGCTGAGGCAAGAGGGTCACAACTTCCAGAAGAGCCTGGGCTACTTACCAAGACCCTGACTCGAAGTAAAACATCAAGAGGACTGGGCAGAGCTCAGTGGGGGAGACTCGCGCTTGTCCTCAGGACCCCAAAGAAATGACTTGGATTTTGAGGGAAGGTTACATTAGGAGCTTCTGTTGCCAGAGTTTAGTTTGCTTGTGGGTAAGGCCTGTAACACCTGCTTGCCTGGTGGTAATGTGCACATCCTTGCCCCATTTCCCAAACAGAGCACAAATCCTGTTCACTGTCCCCAGAGCGCAAGAATTACAATGTGTGTTTTATTTGTGGGAAGCACGGCTGTAAGCACTGGCAAGGTGCGTTCTGTCTTTTTTCACCTTTCTGCCCTTTTGGTGTGGACAAAAGGGTGTGTCACAGGGCGCTTGGTTTCTGTAATTGCATCACTCAGAACTCTTCCGATATTCTATGTAGCAAACATGTATGCAAACATAGGCACACGTGGATATCGTGTGCACAAAGCATACACATATAAACGTGTCTGCACTTGTGTGTGCATAGCCTGCCCTTTCCACGGCCAGGTGGATGCCTTAAAGGGAAAAACATCAGCAAGTGGACAAGTGGATTCTGAAAACAAACCTGCTGAGTGACCCTGAGACCCTGGGTGGGCAGGAAGTTTGAGGTCATCCAAGGCTCTGCACCTGAAAAGAGCACAGAGAAGAAGACAGGAAGGACAGTGCTGTCCTGGCCTGCAGCCTGTGGCACCGGAAGCCACCTGGGCTGTCCGCAGCACTCCCTCAGGTGACACCCAGACTCTCCTCTGGATTCTCCCTGGACCCTCGATGCCTCCACAGTGCCTGGAGGGAGCATCTCCCACAATGCTGCCCCAGCTCCTGGCCCTCAAGAGCCTCTTGGGAAGCCAGCCGAACAATTTTCTCTCCTCCTGGCCCTCACTGGCACGTGGACAGGTGGCTTTGACTCCAGATCCACAGTGGAAGGATATGCGAGCAGCATCCCACACTCGGCCAGCTTGCAGAGTGGAGGGGAAGCGACCCTTCTCTGCATGTTCTTCACTTCACAAAGTGGTTTTGATGCCACCACTTTAAAATGCTTCAGCTAATGCACGTACTTAACATTTTAGTTTCTGATGCAGCTGACATCGACAGGAGACCTCCTGATTTTTATGAGTGCAGAGGACCCCTGACCCCAAAATGTTGGAGGACAGCTGATGAAGGCATCTAGGCAGGGATTTGCTTTTTTGTTAATTTTTAAATATATAGAACAGTTCTCCTTTTAAAACAATGTGTTGCAGGCATGGAGAATCTTGGCATTAGCTCTTCTCCAAGAGCTAATCTAGCTAATTGCTGCTGGTGCTTCTACTCCTCCTCCTCCTCTTCCTCCTCCTTCTCCTCCTCCTCCTCTTCCTCCTCCTTCTCCTCCTCTTCCTTTCTTTCATCATTCGGTACTGCAGACTGAACCCAGGGTGTTAATACTGAGCCACAGCCCCAGTGCTGTCCGCCTTTTCTTTTGAGACAGGTCTTGCTATGTCACTAAATCACCTGGGTGGCTTCTAACTTGCAACCCCTTGCCTTGGGAATGTACTGCATTTGAAGCAGGTAAATGAAACCTGTTGCTCACCTGGAATTTCCAAAATCCCCTGCTAGAGACAGTTTTCCCTTTGTCACCTACCTGCAAATTACTTGTTGCCCTCTGCCCGGATGCCTGCGTTCAGTTGCCGGTGAGAAGCTTCCTCCAATATCCTTGATCTGAAGGTAGCACAGGTTGCTTCCCCACCCTGTCTTGGTACATCAGTCGGACCAATGTCCTTTCCCTCTGAGCTCCCGACACAGTAGCTTGCTGTCCAAAATCCAGATATTGTAGGGACATCTTTTCAGCAATGACAAAAGAATGCCACTCACTGCTCGATCTCTGTTCACTGAAAGTTTAAAGCAACCCTAAACAGCCAGGTGCTCCTCTCTGGAGAGGAGAGACAATGAGGCTTCAAGTGGGGAAGCAACCTGACTAACTTGTTTCTCCTCAAAGGTAATGAAATCACAATAGAAGCCCAGCTTCGGTCCACTCTCCAAACCCCCTTCTTCCCATCACGCACTGCTTCAGATATAAGCCGGGATTAATCCAATGCATGGATGGGAAAATACTGCTGTAACGGTAGCTGAGCCAGGATGGTCACACACTAACATACAATGTAAGGAATTTTTAAAATAATTATCATGCATTTACCCAAGGAATAACAGAAATCCAGAAACAAAATACAGACATTCCTTGATTTACAATATGGTCACTTTCTAATAAAGCTATGATAAACTCCAAATAGCCTAAGAACAAAATGTGCTGAGTGCACCTTGCTCACAGGACTCCCTAGTTTAGCTGTGTAGCCCTCTTCAGGGTGCTGCTCCCTGGCCCTTGGAAATCTGAGCCAAAGCTACAGCTCCCGCCACCGTCCAGATTTGGGAGAGAGCATCAGCGTGTGTTTCACTGGCCAGCAAAAAGGTCAACATTCAAACTAGGTCTTGGGGTTTGTACTGTAATTGTATCACTTTTGCACTGTCTTCAAGTAAAAAAAACAAAAAACAAACAAACAAACAGAAGCTGAGCCATCCTGAGTTGGAGCTCTGTGAGCTAATAGCGAAAGCTTTGCGTGACTCTCATGCAGCTTGGACATGTCCCTCGTCTCAGGACACCAGCTCCCTGGCCTCCTTTGCAGTGACCATACTCTTCTTTCTCTGTAATTTCACCAGCTATGGAAGCATAGTAAGTAAATTTGCCTTTCACTTTTGACTCAATATTAGGTATTTTGACTC
The DNA here is from genome assembly GCA_004027455.1 of Hydrochoerus hydrochaeris. NCBI lineage: Eukaryota > Metazoa > Chordata > Mammalia > Rodentia > Hydrochaeridae > Hydrochoerus > Hydrochoerus hydrochaeris. The sequence goes on along the minus strand of PVLA01006467.1, from coordinate 15,684 downwards.
TCACTGTTCTGTAGTATTCTATTTTATGAATAATTTGCAATTTAGTCTGTTACAGCTGTATGGACAGTGCATTGTGCATGATTTCCATCTACTAAAGTAATACTTGTAAACACACAGTGTTTGTTTTTGCTGTTAACATGAGCTTATTGCACAACTGCCTGAGTTTTGTTTTATTACTTTTTAGGTGCAGCTCTAAAATATTGTACCTCAATACTGCTTTAAAATTTAACAGTTATTGAAGATGTCAGAGAGTTTCCGTTTACTTATAAAATGTCAATATTTGCGCATTTTAAGTGCAAAAGCATAAAAGTTTATGAATCCAGGTAAAATAACAACAACAATAATAAATCCACTATGTGTTGGTAAAAAATATTTTTAGAGATATGTGTGTGCCCTTCTTTGATAATTGCAACTCCATCAAAGTGACCAAGAAGAAGTGGTCTCAACTGAGGGTCCATCTGTGGATAAATGAACAAAAGATCCATGGACCATATTCACAGGGAACACGTGGACTCAGACACTGAAAAGGAGCGAATGTCACTTGAAGTAGCATATTGGATCCAAGGTCATTGTGTGAAGCCTAAAGACAAGCATGGTCTGATCCCACCTAGCACTGGGATCTAAGCACGCTGAGTTCATACTAGAGACCAGCAGCATAGTGGGGGTCAGGGACTGAGGGGTGGGGCAGGGAGATCCTTCTCGGAGGGTGCAGGATTTCCTCTGGAGAGGAGAGTGCATCGAAGAGACCCATCACACAACACAGAGGCCACAGCCAGGCTTGCTGAAGCTCATTCTGCAAAACCCTCAGAGAGTAGAATTCAGAAGTTCCCATCACAAAGGTATAAACATATCAAAAGATACATGCTTAATAAGCTAAATGTATTCTTTGCACAGTGAATATATGTTTTAAATATGTTTTTCCCATTTGAACAAGTCCTTCCAACTTCCTGGTGTCTATCCTCAATTTTGTTTCTTATGCATACTTTCAGTTTCCCACACAAGAGAAACAGTGTGATGTCTGAACTTGCATTTCTGGATTACTTCCCTTGAGGTTATGGACTTGAGGTTCACCATTAACCTCAAAAAAGCCTGAAGTCTATCCTTCGTTATGGTAGGGTAATAGTGCACTGTGGCATTGTATACACCATTGTGTTTAAATACCACATTTTCTTCAGCCATTCATTCCTTGATGGGCATCTGACTGTTTTACAGATAAGTGGAAGGGGGAGGGAAAGACAAAAGGATTTAGGGTAAACAGAGAACCACAGAGAGAAATGGAAACAGAGCTTTTGTAAATGGCAGAGGAAAAAGGCTTGGGAGGCAGGAAGTGGACAAAATAACAAGATGCTTTAGGTACATGCACAAATCCCCCGTGACGGATGTGCCTGTAACGCACTGCAAGCGTGTGCTAATAAAAAATAAATACCGGGAAAAAAATGGACACACATCCTTTTTTTCAATGTGATTATGTATGTAGTTAGATTATCTTCCTGGTCCACTATGATACACATTGCAACTGAATAAATTCCTGGTGGTTCATTCCACTGACTCAAGATACATGTCCATTTACATTGTCACTGGATGGTGCCAAACCTTGAAAAGTTCACTTTCAGTACAAGTTTTTATCAATAGTTTGCAAAGAACTGATTGTCTGTGTACTCACCGCTGCTCTAGATACTCAGCTTTTTAAAAATTGCTTAAACAAAATCCCGATTTGTCCTCGCTTTAACTTGCACTGCCTTGATCCAGAGGTAGCAGCAGCTCCTCCCGCATGGTCTGTGCTTTTCTCTCCACAAATTTCAGGACTATATGGCTTTTCCCTCCATGGTTGCTTACTTTCTTACCACTTTGCAAAGCGTCCTTTAATGTTTCAGATTTATTTATTTCCCTGTCTTTTTCCATTTACATGTTTACTTCTAATATTTGAAATTATTTACCGTTTCTTACTTATAACGTAATTTAAGGTAGCCAATTGTCTTTCAACTTCTCAGCTTTGTCTATGGTTTCAGAAAGCTCATATATGAAAAAATACTGGTTTTGTTCTAAAACTATTTTGTTGTTTTCTCATTTGCATATTAATCTTTGTATTTATGTTTATGCATACTATAAAGCATCTTTATAGGACTGGCTGACATGCATTTTGTTGCAATATCTCTTGTGCATTTTTCACATAATATTCTGTATGACTATACTTAATAGACGAGGGAGAAGGGGGGGTATGAAAGCAGAACTCAGGTGAAAATGACTCAGCTAACTTCAGAGAATAACATTGTTTTCTTCCACAACGCTGTAATTTGGTGTCAACAAATAAAAGCACCCCAATTGACTCACCAGGTGGACCAGTTTCATGTAGTGGAGAGCCATACTTAGCAATTAGTATAAGAAAAGAGGCTTTATACCTATTAAATGCTGCAATGATGTCTTATCTTCTAGTGCCTTTTGGTGAGCAAAGCAGGAAAATACATTTTGAAAAAGCCTTGCATTTCTATTGCTCTCTGTAATTCTCATTTACTTTCATAGTGTATTTTCCTACCTTTGGATTGTATATTTTCTAGCATTTTTTTTACAGCATGACCTTGGTTTCTAAGGACATTAATGCATTCACTTAAGTGCTTTATTCTTTAATGTATATAATTTACAATACTAATGTAACTGTTAAGAATAAACCTTCAGGATGGAATTTAGATTTACTTGTAATTGCTTACATTCTTCAAACACATTCACCAAGAAAGCACATAATATTTGTTTCCTTTTCTTAGAGTAATTACTCTCCCTGGGCACATACATGCTGCTTATTTTGTAGATTGAAAGATTCATTTGGTCTTTATTTCTGGCTTTGGTGGTTTGGGCTTTTTAATGAGTCATTGATTTCACAAATCAAAAGGCCAAACCCCACGAGCTGGTGCACCCACACACACCTCTCTGTCTTTCACCCTTGTCTTTTCTGCGGATGCACCGTTCCCGGTACTCAGGGCTGGAGACAGTGTCATAGTGGGAACAGGGCAGATTCTGCCCCACGGCTGAAGGCCTCCTGGGTCAGCAGGGTTCTCAGTGTCACATCAGCTCCCATGTGAGGTTGCTACGTTTTGTTTCTGAGCACTGACACTCCTAGAGCAGAAATCTCTGTACTCTTAGACAATTAGATTCCTGGTCCTGTGGTTAAATTTTAGTTTTTATCATCTTTAATATGATGAAGTTTGTTTATCACCACTAAATAGCTTTTGGGAATCAAAAATAGACACCTAAATATTTACTGTATCTTTTTAACTCATACTTGAAAATAAACCTCATCCTCCAACTCACATGAAAATGTTTGGGAGTTGACTTTTATATTACAGGTCTGCACCACTTTCTCAAAAGCATTTTAACATGTATTTAGAGAGTATTCTGTCTTTGGGAGAAAATGCCTCACACTACAGCTTACAGCAGGAGAGGCTGAGTTTGGCTCATGGTTTTCAGCCATGGTCTGCTGGTTCCAAGGCAGAAATGGGTGGCAGAGGTGTGTGGTGAGGGCAAAGCTGCTCACCCATGGCATCCAGGGAGGAGAGAAGGAGCCAGGGGCAAGGACATAGCCATCCAGTCACCCCCAGTGGCCTCCTCCAGCCGGGGGCCGCTCCCGACACATCATGGACTCCTCAGTGGTAAGCACAGTACCCCGTGATCCAATCACCTCCCACACACAGGGCCCAATTCATCACACTCACTAAACTTTACATTTTCAGCTCCAGTCAGTCCTCACTGCCATCTTCTCAAGAGCTGGTGCAGTTACCCCTCCTTGCTCACTGAACACGGCTGCCTTCCTCCAGGGAATGCACTTGCCTTAAGTTCTGCCCCCTGACTTACTCAGACACAACATCCACGGAAGTGGGAAAGTCTTCCTGATTACAGAAAACCATGTCATATTCACTTTTTTCAATGAGGACCCACTTAAAATTATACTGGTTGACTGCAGAGTGTTTAAATAATATCACACACTGCTATACATCCAGTAGAGACTTTCTCACTTGTAAATGTCTGAATTATCCTAAGAGGTTACAGGTAGATTGCCAGAACTCCAGTGTGGGGAGAAATTTCATATCACAACTTTCATTTGTTTTGTTAAACTTTGTTTATTAATAGTTGTATGTATTGCAAGAAGAATATATCCTTCTACTGTAGAAAATCTGTAAAAACTGGGAAGAAACATCTTTGTGGTGAGTCTCTTTCTCAGATCCATTTTTGCAGGTCTTTCTAAAGCAAGTTTCATCCAAAATTATAACTTAAGAAATGTTGTTTAGGAAATGAATAAATATCCATTAAGAAAAGTCTATTGTGCAAAATCTGTGAAATATTGTTACTGAGAAATACATGATTCCATGGCTGGCAATTCTGTCCAGTGCTATTCTGACCAGTGCCCCTCTTCTTAATACCTGGTCAGCATTGAGCGCTGCCTTCAGTATACTGCTGTGCAATCACCTCATTCTTCTTTTGAAATAAGTGCACTGCATGTTGACTATGGGCCCATTCCCACCAGATTCCTGGGCAGTGTGCAGCAGGCTGAAAATCAGATTTAGATTTCTACTTCAGAGAACTATTGGTTTCTTCCCTCTCTTTTTATTTCCTTATAACCCAGTCCAGATTTTCTTCATTGCATGATGAGATTTTGTATAGGAAATGACAGTAAAAGCAATACTGGGGCAGACAGGTGGGACTCAGTGGTAGGGAACTTGAACAGCATGCAGGAGGCCTTCCTTCCTGTCCCTGCTACCACAGATAAGTAATGAAAGCAAGATAAACATGAAAATACAAAACAGGAATCTTCTGAAATAGTCGACCTGAAAACACTGACGTGCAAAGTAGCAAGTGAAATGTTAATCAATAGAAGTGTTCATAACTGGCCTTATTTCCTTCAACAAGGAAATTGGCCTTTTCCAATTATATATACCAAAGACATTTTGTTTCTCTAACTTTGAAGAAGAGTAACATATGCCAGAGATATATTTTCCAAAGTTTCTACAAATTTCTTCCAGCATCTGTGAAATCAAATATTGGCTAAGATTTGAAGGGATGCTTTTCTTTGGCTTCTGGAATCAGATTTTTCTCCTCTGCTTTGTAAGAGAAAAATATACTGAAATATTCAAAGATCCTCCATGCTTCAAAGCATTGAGGAGGTGAGATATTGCAGGCTGGTAGCTGTGAATTACCATATCAAAAATATTCAAAAATAAATTATAGATTTATTTTCTTTTTGCCTAAGGATAAAGAAGTGATTTTAAAATGAAACCTTAAATATGATCATTTTTATTTGTCATCACTGATAAATCCTATTATGTACCATCTTTAGACACTGCCTCAAAACAAAAAGAAAGTAAAAACTAACCATTTAATGGGTAAGAAGTGGGTGTGGCTGTTACAGTCAGTGCCCTTTTAGGTATCAGTGTTCATCATGTGTCCAGCCACCCTCTGTCCCACTTCCTCAAACTGCCCTTAGTCATTTCTTAGTAAATCTGACCAAATTCAGTTTCCCCACTGTTGAGCACAGTCCTAGTCCCCTCTCACCTGTCCGGGGGCTCCGGCCTCAGGTCACCTCACCTTCATCTGAAACAACTTGTCCAGTCCCTGTATCGGAGGTCTCAGTCATCTCTGTTCCCTCCCATTCTCCTGTGGAACTCACAGCAGCGTAATCTCTTGAGAAGTCATTCAATACTGTGGCTTAGATCTTAAATGACCCTCAGAAACCTCCCATGCTGGGAAGGTGCCTGGATCCCGGTGCAGGGCTCACCCGTGGTGGATTCACTGAGAGTAAGTTCTGAGCTGACTGTGCTATAGGAGGATGGCTCCTGGTTGGAGGGCCCTGCAGTGTGTCCCAGAAGGGTGCAGTCTTCTCCCTGTTCCTCCCTTCTCTCTGCTTCCTGGCCACCATGAGGTGAGCAGCTTCCCTCTACCAGGCCTCTCTGTCATGTTTTCAGCTCCAAAAACAGCTGACAATGGACTCAAACTGTGAGCCAATACAATTCTTCCTCTCTGTAGGTGGTGGATGTCCACTCCTTGGTCCTGGGAGTGGGAATGGGACCAAGGCATTGAATCATTAGTGTGGACTTTTCCTCCTGACTTCCTGTTCTGTTGCCCAGGTGAATTGGCCAGTTGTGTAAACCGCTGAGCCTCCGCTTGCAGGCTGGAGCGGGCAGTCACAGCTGTGCTAAGTCAGGATCGCACTTGGCGAGCTGCCTGCCTCCAGGCTTCCCAAGCCTGTTCCTCCATTGCTCCATCTCCCACCCACCGGCAATGTCACCTGCACGGGAGGGTCCTCCTCTGCACCCCAGCTGCAGCCCCATAAGACCCTTCCATCCTCAGAGAAACAGGGCAGCCATCCTTCATCCCAGGACACACTCACTATTTGTGAGGAGTCATGCTGCGGATAAATTCAGCCTCTCTCCCTCTTGGACACAGTACGTCATTTGGATAACTCAACATCTCTGCTTGTTCTTAATTTGCTTCATTCCATGAATAAACCCACACTGCAAGAGCTGCAAGTTGAGCAACCTCAGGGCTCTGTTCCATGCCACCTTATTCTCTCTCTGTCCCTCCAGTAAGTGGAGGTCCAGGGTCCTCCAGCTCCAACCCAGTCTGAGTTCAAATGGTGCAGGTAGAGGAGAAGCTCAGCCCGCTGTCACAAAATGCTGCAGGCACAGAATTTCATGCCGTGGATTCTGTGCTTTGCTCTTGGCTCCACTTTCCTAGTGGCAAAGCTTGGGCAGCTGATTTGCTATCAGCTTCCGATTTCTCACCCATGCAATAATAACATTAACTGATGAATGTCTGTGATCACTGAGCTTTGTCCTCTTGTTTTTATTATTGACTCCTGTCAGAAACCCAGGGAGATGAATACAATAAGCCTCACTTTGAAAAATTTATGAAACAATTCTCTAAGTACTACATTGGCACATGATAAAGGTAAACATTGCAGCTATTCATAAGATAACTGAGACACAAATCTGCATGGAGATCAAAGTGCCTTAGCACACATCTCTCTGGGCTAGGCATACTGAACCTGAGAGAGTTTAAAGATCGTACCTGTTAAAACGCATAATGATTCTGTGGGTCCAGTCATACCTATAAATGAACTATAGCATACTTCTGCTGTTTTATTTGGTGTTTCTCTTTTGGATGGCTGTTATGAAGCCTTCATTAATATTAGAATACAGAGTAAAGAAATCTGTTACCAATCATGAAGTTATCTGATTTTTAATCTACAGTGAATTTTGGGACTTAATTTTCTTGATCTTTCCATGCTAAGAACTTATATTTATACTTTCAATGTATTTTCCTAATCCTCAATCAAGACTGAGACGTCTCTTCAAAAATCCTAGTCCACTGGTGGACAGCCTGACATCTTGGGGGGCCCAGGAGGAGATTTAGGTCCTCGGGCCATTGTAGGTACTAGGATGAGCCGTGATGCTGCTCAGGGGGCATGAGGCCTGGGTTGGGCGGCCCTGGTGTGGGGACCCGCAGGGCTGCAGCTGCCATGGGCTGACGGATCCACGTCCACCCACTGGCCACTAGCTGTAGGGATTTGCCTATGCCTCTCCAGCCGGCTGTGTGGCTGGAAATCAAAAGCCGGCCAGAGGAAGTCAGAGCACTTCTTGTACGTTCGAAAGGGACTGCTTTCCCTAAGCGTTGAAAGCTGATTTAGCTGGGGCTGCGGCTGGAGGAAGACTGGGAAGCCAGGGCCTGGTGCCGTGGGATGGGCAGAGCCTTTGGGTGCCCTGCCACCCGTGTGCACATCGCCACCGCTGGTCCTGACATGGCACGAGTGACCTTGAGGACAGCAGTGGTGTGAGGGGAGAGGACACCGCTGGTATTGCCAGTTACGCTATCGTGTTCCCTCTTAGTCGTTCTCATTGATTCCCACAAACCTCGTGGAGCATCCTGCATTCGCCAGCTACTGTCTGTCTCTTCTGCCGCTCGGCACGGTGCGCACTGAGGCCTCTGTGGACGTGAGGTGAACCGAGCTGAGACCCAGGTGGCCACACCACGTGACAGTTCCATCTCTGTCCCCTCCTCAGCAAGCCCTGGCTCACGGTCGGTCCATGTCCCCGTGTGGCTCCGGTCTCTTCCCAGCCGACTGCAGGAGTCACCCCACCGGCGCACCCCCTTCTTCCGGATCGGCTGAGCAGAGCCGGCCACACCGAGCCTTCCTCCTTAGGACGCTGTCGCAGGCACAGCACCGCTCCCGGGTGCAGGCAGGGGCTCTGCCGACCCGGCCTCGGGGCTCTGGAGGTCACTGCGCTGCCGCCTGGCTGCCCGGAAACCGGGGAGAAGCAGATAAGGCTGGTCCCGGGCAGAGAGGGGCGGCAGAGAGCAGGGGCGCGGCCCTCCCAGCCTGGGCTGGGGCCTCCTGCAGGGCCGCGTGGAGCCTCGGAGGGACCGTGCCCAGGGGCCTCTGAGACAATGGGCTTTGTCACGCCGCGCCACACGCACTGGCGTCACTCACTCACGCACCGCCGTCACGTACTGGCGTCATGCACTTACGCACCGATGCCACGCACTGGCGTCATGCACTGGCACCACGCACTCACGCGCTGGCGTCACGCACTCACGCACCGACGCCCCACACACACACACACACACACACACACACACACGCATCGGCATCACGCACTGGCGTCACACACTCATGCACCGACGCCACGCACTGGCGTCACGCACCGGCAGACAGGACCCTACGCTGCTGCACCCATCAGAGTCGCCATCCCTTGTGCTCATCTGGCGCCTGCAGGGGAATCCTGCGCTGTGGCTGAGACTTCGGCCGGCGTGGGTAGAAATCTGCTTTTCCACGTCTCTCCAGGGCCTCCGCGCCAGCTACCTCACAGCAGCGCTAAGTCAGAATCCTGCGTTGGTCTGTATTTTTACTGTTTTAGGTTCTTTTCTCTGTTTTTCACTGTGGGAATGAAGGCTGTGGGTAGAAATCAGTCGATTGCGTTTGAAATCAGTTTCTAGGCGTTGTTTTGTGAAAGGTGTGCCGTGTCCTGATTGGCCGGTTCGATGGCATCTCTAATTGTGAAATTTCTGATTTTATAAATGCAACCAATGTAAAGTCAGAGTCTTCTTAATGGATAGTGTTCTCTCCACTAGACAAGATCTCAGAAAACAGGTTTCACTAAACTCAGCAGTGAGAAAAAAAGTAAATAAAAAATAAAAAAGAGGGGAACACACCATCCATAATCAGGCCAGGAGTTTTAGGTGTACTCATTTAGGTGGCCCAGGCAGGAGTCCGAGATATGAAAATAAGCTGGTTCTTTCAAGATAAAAATCAAGTTAATAAATGGAATAAAAATAACTTCCTTTCTAGAAAGACTTTCAAGCTTATTACTTTATAGACGGAAACAATAAAGAATCCACTTATTAGAGTGTCTGTTTCAACAGGAATTTGGTCACAGGCAAAAGACAAAAGCAGCCATATCTGAGACACCTGGGCATTTAAGATCCTCAAGCCAGGCATGGTGGTGTATAGTTGCAATCCCAGTGCTTGGGAGGCTGAGCCAGGAGGATCACTGTGAGCTCAAGATCAATGCGGGCTACATAATGAGTTCGAGTCCAGCCCAAACTACATATCAAGGCCTTGTCAGAAAGAAAGAAAGAAGGAAGGAAGGAAGGAAGGAAGGAAGGAAGGAAGGAGAAAGAAAGAAAGAAAGAAAGAAAGAAAGAAAGAAAGAAAGAAAGAAAGAAAGACCTTATGGTCTCACCTGTAACATCAGAGTGTGACACAGGGCAGTTTTGGGACTCAAGGAATAGACAAAATGCTTCATTACCCTGGCTCTTGAGAAGAGGAATCAGCAAACTAAGGAACAGTAGACATGCATTTACAGACATGCCATTTCAGTGTGACTCATCACTGAAGGGTGAGCAACAATGACAGGAATATAAACTTTAATTATATATAAAAATAATTTCCAGGTCACCATAGTTTGTTAATAAGGACTTTAATTTGGTTAGGAAAGTTTAAGTTAGGGTTTTAAATGTTACACTCTAGGACACTAGTGAAAACTCACTATATTGAGTTTAAACCCTAAGTTGAGAACTCAGCTGATTGACCTCGGCTTCGAGGATGTGAAAATACTTGCACACCCTAATGAGGACACGTTCCACTCCAGCACTAGATCTAGATGTGTGAAATACACGAACCGAATGCAAGTCAAGTTGGGTTATCCCGTAGTATTCCTAGAAGAGGTACTGTGATCTTATAATCTCTCCAAGGGCATCAAAATGAATTCCTTATCACTAAATTTTCTGGCTCATGTAAGATTATGCATACTTACAACTGTTTATTAGACACAGTTTTTATAGCAAACAGCTAACTTGTTAGAGAGTGATCAGCAGGACCCCAGACAACTTCACAAGAACATATATTACCACCATGGAATGCGGGCAGCTGACCTGAGGGTGAAGAATATGTGTGAATCAAAGGCTTCTGTGTACCTGAGGATGCAGCTTCCCTTCCACTAGAGCACGTGCTCCTTACTAAGCTTACTCTGTCTCTGTTACCAAGAGTGTCTATGATGCAGAGCTGCATGCTGGCGCTAGGCCCTCGAAGACGTTCTCATCCTCTTTGTATTTCTGAGTCATAATGAGTATATTTTGAAAGCACGGAGAGCAAAGCCCACTATTTCACTGGGTTTTAAGACATTTGTGTGTAGTCACAGAAATGAAGCGTTACGTGAGGTTCACAAACACGCTTGGTGTCGGGGATGCCGTGGTTCATCAGGAAGCAGGCCTGGGGGCCCCATGGCTCTGTTGCATTTCTTACTGCATCTGGTGTGACTGTGAGGCCCTTGACAACGCAAAGCAGGGCTTCATGCCACCCAGCAGGGCCCGCCTCTTGCTGGGGACCCCAGTGACCAGCATGGCACAGTTGAAGTTTGGACAGTAGAGGCGCTGCTGCCCTGGGGAGACTGCTCTCTCCCTCTGCTGCAGCCCTGGAAAGGACCATGGTCTCCACATTTCCTAAGCACGGTGCATCTGCGACTCCAAGACCTTGTCGGTCTGCCCTTGGCTTCTGTCTGCCCCACAGGAGCGTTTGATGTTCTCCGGAACTGTTTGTTTTCTGCTGTTTTACCCTGCTCAGGGTCCCCAGAGGCTGCGTTGAAGGAATGCTTTCCCGGGACCCGGTGCCGACCTCAGTGCAGCCACCTGGCCAGGCCTGGGTGGGGGGCACCAGGCCCAAGGCCAGGCCACGGCTATGCTGTCACAGCTTCCTGGGGAGGATTCAGCTCCCACCAGTGCAGAAAAAGTGGATCGGCCAAGCCAAGGTCACTGCTCAGCAGCGCTGCTGAGCTCTGAAACCTGTGCTCCTGTCTGGTCCTTACTGGGTCTCCTTTTCCCCTGCACTCAGAGCCCCTCTGAAAAAGGAAGCCCAAAGCTGAATCTCTTTGCTAAAATCATACCAAAATATCCCTGCTCTAGCTTTCTAATTATCGTACAGCCTTAGAATTTGGAGGAAAAAAAAAACATAGTCTCAATTGTAATTAGTTAATAAAAACTTTAGACAATTTTTGGAAAAAAATCATTCAAAATCAGGCAGAAGAACTCTGAAATGTTTTTGAAAATTTTCTTTTATCTAAATGTATTACATATAATTAACTACTCATCAAAATGTTTAAACTTTAACTTCACTGTATTAAAATCTATTTTTTTAATAATATTAAATGTTTACTGAATGCCCTCTATGGACCGACTAGTAACTATCACTTTGGATGTAATGAAAACCAGTGTAGCCTCTGTCTTCATGGAAGTTTTAGTCTCATTTTTAATTTTTTGTAGTTTATGGAAAAAAGTAAAACAAAATTGCATAACAAAATAACCAGAGAATATTAATAAACACTTCCCCGCTATCTTCCTTCAGTTCATGTCAGGGCAATGTGTCAGCAGTTGCAATAAAGACATATTTTTTCCTCAGATTACAATTTTTTTTCTGGTTTTCTGAAACAGAGTATTAGCTTTCCAGGTTGGCCTGAACTCGCCATGTAGCCCACATGGTGATCCTCCTGCCTCAGCCTCCAGAATGCTGGGATTACAGGCATGTACCACCATGCCCAGTTCTGAAACTACAATTTTAGTATCAAAGTATACCTCACATCAGGACAAGCTTTGGTAGCAGGAATCAAACGTGGGACCTCACATTTGCAGGCAGGTGCTGCACCCCTGACAATGTCCCTGGCCCCAAACAATTTCTGCATCGTAGTCACATGGCATTGTTTCTGCTTGTTTTTACTCAGGATTTAATGTCTCTATGCACTTAGCCAACACAAACATGCTTTGTTTCTCAATTTTGTAGTACATTTAAAAGAATTATAATATGCAATTTATATAGACTCGTTTGAAACATTTCCTCTGACTTTTCTCTAACAGGATTCTAAACTGACAGTATCATCGTATAACATGTAATGCATGCAGATAAAGACTTAATTATTTAAAAAAGTGAACAAAAAAAGATTCATTACCTTCCTTTGTATGAAAGCCCAAAATGACTTAGATAGAACATGCACAGTTGTGTTTCCAAATCGCACAAATGCAGAAACCCAAAGTTGTTATTTTCTCTAGTACTTATGCTCTGTGCCCACATCATGAAAAAAAAATTCAAGAGCAAACTTCATAGATTTTTAACAAAAGCCTGAATTTTTTTCTTTGTTACATTGCAAACAAAATGTAAAGACAAGATGTTGAATTTTGGGGAAAATATGCCATATAAATTTGATAAAGAAATGAAAATAACTAAGATCAAGGACTCTGAAGAGACATTGAGAGGATTTATACATCTCTTTCTAATACTGACATGAAAACTGAAGGAATTTATAAAGTGAGATATTCATAGAAAACAAATAAAATATAAATTTTATAGATAAGCTTACTCATGAACCTTCATTTAACAAATGGTTAATATGAAACCAAGGGATATGGGTGCCTACAGTGAGAAGACCTTTTCAGGTATGTTCTGGAACAAGTAAACATTCAAAAGATGTTTAAAAGCTCCTGTGGATCCCATACCCTGACCTCACACCCATGACATCAACTGTGGATGAATCCTAGAACCAAATTTGAAAATTATAAAACAAAGAGGTAAAGGAGAGAAGTGTAACAGGTGCCGATGGTCGACTAACTTATACTCAGAATCTATAGCACAATTTCTTATGAGAATAAGAGAAAAGCAGCCGTCCGGGAGGAGAAAAGATGGCGACACCCACTGAGTTGCTAAACACAGGAAGACGCACTCAACGTCAGTAACTCCTCCTGGAATGCTAATTTATTTTTATTTTCTATATTTTTGGCACTGGTATCAAACTCAGGACCTTGCCCTTGCTGGGCAGGTACTAATGCCACTGAGCTATGTCCCCGGCCCCTTGGAAGGCTGATTTAAATTCATGGTTGATGTCACTGTCCATCCCTCTAGAAAGCTAAAGATGTACTGGCAGCTACCAGGTCTTGGTGAGAGCCGAAGTCTGCTCAGCAGCTGTAGAAAACTTCTGGTGATTCCTGTACAGATACATTTGGGGTTCAAGTCACCTCCCTCCTGGGCACACAGCCCCAGGATGATGCATGAACCCCACCAAGGAGACAGCTGACAGCATCGCTGTCCAGAGCAGGGTCGGGACCCAGGGCTGTCCGCAGCACAGCTGCAGGTGCACCTTTCAAAGCTGCTTCTGCTCCCATGGACGCCCAGGACACAGTGCCCACTGTCTCCAACTCCAAAACCTCCCTTCCTCCCGTCACAAAGGCCATGATGGAAACTACTGTCTGTCCTTTCAGTGTCAGAAAGGCCACATGGTGTGCATTGTGCATGTTTTCCGGTCTCTGTCACAACCCTCTCCCTCAGAGTAGGATCTGATCTATGCATAGCCGAGCTTGAGAGAACCTCACGAATTCCCAGTGGCATGAATGCACCGGAGTAACTTTTCTTTTGTTTTTTTTTTTTGTTTTGTTTTGGTTTGGTTTGGTTTTGGTTAGGTTTTTTGTGACATCGTTTTTGGTGTTTTGTTTGGGTTGTGTTTGTTTTTTCAGACATGACAGTGTGATTCAGGCTGACCTTGAAGTCACAGGCCACTCTGGACTTGAACTCATGCTCCTCCTCCTGCCTCAGTTTCCCAAGTGCTGTGGTTACAGGTGTGCACCTCCATAGCTGGCCAGCCCTAGTAGTTTCTTAGGGGTGTCTAATTTGCTGTTTGCCCTGCCTCTACACAGACTCCTGCACATCCAACCTTGGTCTTCCTGAGATTCCTCTATGGGTGTGGTGCATAAAGCAGAAATCATTTCTGTAAACTTAACTTAGAGGAGAACAAATGGCAGGGAACAACTGCATGTGCTCTTGGAGGTTAGGACTCTGCCTGGCCATGGTTTGATAAAAGGCACTTGATGACTTCTTGAGCTATAGTTCTGGAGAGAATGGTATCCCCTGGGATGTCACCTTTATGGGTGAGATACCAAGGCTGTAACTATTTCCAGGGTGCTCATGCAGGGCTCGCAAAGGTTGTTTCTCTGGGAAACACTCCCACTTTTTGTTTGAATGTGGCTTTTCCTAGCTGCTGTGTCATCGGTGTCACACTTAGGTTGTGAGGGAGGTGGGTCTGAATGTGCGTTCACTGTGCCCAGTGGTGCTACTGTAAGGACGGGACAGATGCCACCAGCCTGGCCTGCTCCTGGCTCTTCCCTAGGAGGCTGAAGGAAGGGAGGGGGTGCAGGGGAACGTGCTTGGAGGGGAGGACATAAAACCATGGGTTACCCCAACCCAGGAGAAGGCCTCATTCCGTCCACGTCCTCTGGGGCACGTGCCCAGCACCTGTTGGCTTTTAACGGCCGGAGAGAGTTGCTGTGAGGAGGATGGGAGTGGCTGGGCAGGTCATGCACCAGGATGGCAGTGAGTGACAGAGGACAGCAGAGGGGCAGTGAGCAAGGACAGGGCACTCGCCCTGCGGCCTGAGTCACAGCCCCAGCCGAGGCCCACGGGAAGCATTGGGCTGGGCTCTGGACAGCCTTGTGCATGGGTTTAGCATCTTTCCCCAGCCCCAGTGTGGACCAGAGCTGGGCAGGTGGGTGGGTGGCCCAGGAGGACCCAGGGCAAGCACCAGGCAGGGCTGTGTCCAGGGAAGCTGTGGGTGCAGAGACCTCCCAGCACACCGAGCCCACCCTGGGCCTCTGTCCCACACAGGTCCTCCCAGGAATTCTCAGCGTAAACGCCTCCTTGTCCTTGTGACCATTTTTCATTTATCTAAGACCATTTCATTGATAGGCAATTAATTTAAAACTATCATATGATAGTCACCTTGAAAGTTTGATTGTTAATTGCTAATGAGGAAAATTATCCTTTAAGGGCCATACAATAAGCATATTGTATATCAAATTTTAGTCTTTCTGTAAAGAAAATTTTTCTAATGAAAAATTCATGTTTTTCCATTAATCTCCCCCTAAAATTACAAAGCCTTTGGAATAGTAATCTAAGGTCCTGAAACTCCTCTTTAAACGTGTCTTTATTATTTCCAATAGTTGCTATCTATATAAAATGGTCAATATATAAAAAATAATGTAGAAAACAAAACCAAACAAACAAATTAAAAGAAAACCCTTAACTGCTGGCCTCTCTGATCAGGCCGGTCACAGAACTCGGGGACCTGAGAGCCGGTGGCTGCACCCTTCCTCCTGCCCTCGCTCTGCAGC